>VSMD01001131.1:0-151514 GCA_008750895.1 Mirza zaza
TCACTTTATTGCCCAGGCTAGAGTGAGTGCCGTGGCGTCAGCCTAGCTCACAGCAACCTCAAACTCCTGGGCTCAAGCAATCCTACTGCCTCAGCCTCCCAAGTAGCTGGGACTACAGGTATGTGCCACCATGCCCGGCTAATTTTTTCTATATATATTAGTTGGCCAATTAATGTCTTTCTATTTATAGTAGAGATGGGGTCTCGCTCTTGCTCAGGCTGGTCTCGAACTCCTGAGCTCAAACGATCCGCCCACCTCGGCCTCCCAGAGAGCTAGGATTACAGGCGTGAGCCACCGCGCCCGGCCCCCTTTTTTTTTTGATACAGGGTCTCACTCTGTTGCCTGAGCTAGGGTGCAATGGCATCATCATAGCTCACTTCAACCTGAAACTCCTGGGCTCAAGTGATCTTCCTGCCTCAGCCTCCCAAGTAGCTGGGATTACAGGTGTTTGCCTCCATTCCTGGCTAATTTTTCTTTTTTTTTTTTTTTCTGAGACAGAGTCTCACTTTGTTGCCCAGGCTAGAGTGAGTGCCGTGGCGTCAGCCTAGCTCAAAGCAACCTCAAACTCCTGGGCTCAAGTGATCCTCCTGCCTCAGCCTCCCGAGTAGCTGTTTTCTATTTTTTGTAAAGACATAGTCTCGCTCTTGCTTAGGCTGGTCTGGAACTCCTAGCCTCACACAATTCTCCTGCTTCGGCTTCCTAAATTGCTGGGATTATAAGCGTGAGCCACCATGCCCGGCCCCCACATCATTTTCTAACAGTCAGGTTTCACGTGCAGCCTGCCTAGCAGGGGAGACAAAGCCAGGCTAGAGTAAGTATTAACTCTGACTGGCTGTACACTAATTTTTTTTTCAAAAAAAACAATTCCTAACATTTCCATACCTGTCACTTTGGAAATAGGGGAAGTTAATCTGGATCTTCCGTAAGGAGGAGGCCTGCAACTAAAACAAGAGAAGACAAAGTCAGGGGGGCCCACGACGACTGAAGCTGCATGAATCCATGGCACCTGGGTAGGCCCCTTTGATGGAGCACACTTGGGCAGGTGTGCTGCAAGAAGAGTCCAGAAGAGCATTTTTTTTTTTTTAATTGAGACAGGGTCTCACTATGTGGCTGAGGCTAGAGTGCAGTGGCTGTTCACAGGCACGATCCCACTACTGATCAGCACGGGAGTTTTGACCTGCTCTGTTTCCGATCTGGGCTGGTTCACCCCTCCTTAGACAACCTGGTGGTCCCCCGTTCCTGGGAGGTCACAACTGATCGGCATAGCTCACTGCAGCCCAGAACTCCTGGGCTCAAGCGATCCTCCTGCCCCAGCCTCCTGAGTAGCTGGGACTACAGGCGCACACCACCACGTCTGCCCAGAACAGCAACTTGGAAAGAAAGAAGTTACCCCCTTGGGGAAGAGCTTATTTTTCCTGCCCCCCAATTTTTTTTTTTTTTTTTTTTGAGACAGAGTCTCACTTTATTGCCCAGGCTAGAGTGAGTGCCGTGGCGTCAGCCTAGCTCACAGCAACCTCAAACTCCTGGGCTTAAGCAATCCTGCTGCCTCAGCCTCCCAAGCAACTGGGACTACAGGCATGCGCCACCATGCCCGGCTAATTTTTTTCTATATATATTAGTTGGCCAATTAATTTCTTTCCGTTTATAGTAGAGATGGGGTCTCGCTCTTGCTCAGGCTGGTCTTGAACTCCTGAGCTCAAATGATCCGCCCACCTCGGCCTCCCAGAGAGCTAGGATTACAGGCGTGAGCCACCGCGCCCGGCCATGCCCCCAAATTTTTAGAACCTTCTGAAATTGTATTTTATGCACAGTCAACAAGTCAGAAAATAAAAAGGGAAATGGCCAAGCCGAGGCTGGGAGGAACTGAAAGCTGCTGCAGTAGCTAAAGTCGGCTCTGCTCAGGGGATGCCAGCAAGGAAAGGGGCCGACAGAGCCATTGCTCAGTCTGTCCCACAGCGTCTCAGGCTTATACCCACTCCACACCCGGGCCCCTCCCACCTTGCGTGCACTTCTGTGAGACCTGGTACTTGAGGGAGTGACAAGAGAGAAACCAAAACACACGCTCTGAAAGAAAGACTCTTCCCTCCTCCACCCCAACAACTCGCAGTCACAGTAACTTCCTCCCCTCAGGATAGGAGAAAAAACAACAAGTGACAGTTCACAAGGAACTGAAACTTCTCCAACCTGCAGCCCAGGAATCTGGAATAGCCCCTAAGAATGGGAGCTTTGGAGTTCTGAGCTAGTTCCTCAACCCCTCTCAGACTCAGTTTCCCCATCTGAGAATGGGGATGAAAATAACTAATCACTCAAGGTGGCTATAAAGAAGAAAGAAGTTGGTATATGCAGAGTCAGGCACACAGACCACTTAGGCAGCAGCTGGTATTATATTATGACTCTACCATGCTAAATGGAATCGACATGAACTGTGCCTGCAACTGTCTCAGCGGATACTTCCAGCCTCCTGGGATTCGACAGCACTGAGATGCTCCACCAATCCATCCTACATGGAGGTGCCTGGCAATGGCTGTGGAAGCACCAGATGACCTTCATTTGCCTATGTCACTCTTTTTCCTCTATGTCCCATTTCTGCTCCCAGGACTCAGCTAGGCATCATTAAAACTCAGAAGAGTAAGTGATGCACTTTCCTGGGAGATGCACCAGTTTTCATAGCAAGTCAAAAAGGCATCAGGTTCCAAAGTCACGCTAGTATGCTCCCAGTGGATTTTTCCAAATTCAACCACACACCTGCCCCTACACCTGCCCGGGAGTCCTGTCAATCCTTACCTGAGGGAGGCCAGCTCCCACCACGGCGCCGCTGTGGATCATGGGGCCTTCCTTGCCCACGAAGAGCCCTGGGAATGATGAAGAAAGCAAGTCCATCAGTCAGGAGAGAAAGACCTCCGGGTAAGGAGACTTTTGCTACATGAGCCTTTCTTGTGATGACTATAAAACCAAGATGATCATGTGACTTTGTAAGAGAAAGAGTTAGCCAAGTTCCCATCAAACAAGCTCCGTTTAAGGTCTCACTATAAGAGAAAATATTCCACATTCTAAATCAAGGGTCAGCAAAGTACAGGCCAGGGACCAAGACCAGCTCCCTGTTTTTGTTCAGCCTGAGAACTAAGAATAGCTTTTACATTCTTATTAATAAATGGATATATTTAAATAGTTATATAAGTACCTACACAGTATCTTCAATTTTGCCTCTTGGCCCACAAAGCCTAAAATATTTACTATCTGGCCATTTACACAAAAACCTTGCTGACTTTGCTAAAAGCTAATTCCACAAACTAACTAAATGGTCATGCTATTTCAAAACAGAACAGTGTGTTTGTCAGATATCTCTCAATGGCAACGTATTAATACTAATAGTGTCTGTGTTTTAAAAATAACCCATGGACCAAAAATGCAGACATCATCTATTTGAGGACGGGCCCTGCAGTGCTAATCAAATTAATTAACATCCATATGCTTCTCATCCTCTTCACCCCTTGAATACTTAAAGAACAAAAGTCAGAAACACCTTCCTTACCTCCCGCCACACTGAACAACACTCCAAGGGCCTTGCAGACCAGGGTTCGGAAACGGACGATGCCTGGCACCTTCACGCCATTCAGATAGCATTTGATCTCGGGTATCCCGGAACCTGCTGACACCGGCTAACGGGAGAGAAGAGGCACCCCCATCAATTCGAAATCCCCTGGTTCTTCAGCTTACCCCCAACAACCTTGGCAGCTAGCGAGGGAAAATTGTTTGTTCTTTATCAGGAGCATCAGTGTCACCCGGGCAGCTTGTTATGGGCCCCACCCCAGAGTCCCTGACCTGGTGGGCCTATGGGGCAACAGCAGGATCTGCACTTCTAACAAGGGCCCTGTGAGTCAGCATGGCGGTGGGGGAGCACTCTCAACAATCCACGCAGGCCCCTCCCTTCCAGAGACTCTCCTTGTCTGAGCTGGGGCCCAGTATGAGCATTTTTTTTTTTTTAAAGTTCTTCAGGAGATTCTAATATGCCACCACGGCTGAGGAACCACCACCCTCATCTATATTTTCCCTCTTTAGTCTCGCCAGAGGCTGAAACCTCTACTCGCAAAAACATTTCTAAGTGAACAAGAGGCCACTTTCTGCAGTAATCTGTATTCTCGGTTTCCCGTTTGCAGAAATGGAAGTGGAGGAAGGAGCGCAGGACTCCAAAACCTCATACGGAAACGGGCAAGCCCACAACACCTCACCTCAATTAGGACGAGAAGGCTTGCCAAGAAGACAAAGGTCAAGTTAAAACCCAAGAGTTCAAGGAGAGACAGGCCGAGGCAGCCTTTTTGGCTGCATTCCTCCACAGCTGCAGAAACTGGGTTAAGGAAACTGTGTGTACCAGCCAAGTGCAGTCCCTGTAATCACTTGAAAGAGCGGAGTTCCTCCTCTCCTGCATCGTGCTGGCTGCTCAGTGCAAGTCTTCCTGTTCTCCGTACATACATTTTTTTAAAAAATTGCCTGAAATGTCTTCTACCTTAGAAACCATTTTAAAATTATGAAATATTTCAAACATTGCAAACAGTAACAAATACCCCTACCCTCACAACCCTTTGCTAACCTTTGTTAACAAATTTCAACAGTATGCCTCATTTGCTCCAGATATTTTTAAAAAATAAAACACCAAGTACCACTTTAAAAAAATAACAAAAAAACCCTTTGCTTTCCATTCTCTTTCCCTTGGGAGAAATCACTAACCTGAAACTGTGCATCCTTTCTGCATATTTATGTATCCATACTGTTCTATATTGCACTTAATGTACATTCTACAGCTTCCTTTTTTTCTCTCTCAACATTAAGATTTTGAGAATTAGGCATATTGACACATGCAGCTCTGGTTCATTCATTTTAACTTCTGTATAAAATTATATTGTACGAACGTACCACAATTTTTCCATTCTCCCATTTGGTGATTCCAAGTTTTTGCTATCACAAAGCTGCAATGAACCCCTTTGTACATGTCCAAGGTCCATCTCTAGAAAAGGAATTTATGAGTCATAGAAATGTGCACTTTCCTATTTTTTTCCAAAGGTTTAGTGACCACTCAGTTTTCCTCTTCTGAGAATTCCTGTTCACATCCTTTGCTCACTTTTCTTTATTGGACTGTTTGGGTTTTTTCTTAATTTGCAGCAATTCTTCCTATATTCTGGATACTAATTATTTGACTCTTAAATGCACAGTAAATACTCTCTCCCAGGCTGTGGACTTACTCTTTCATTTTGTTTATTATTTTGCTGTTGTTTGGAGTTTTTGTGTTTGTCTTTATAAATGAAGTATTTATTTTGATGTGGTCATGTTTACTGATGCTTTTCCTAACAGTCTGTGCCTTCTGGAGTTTTATTTAAATCATTCCCTATTCTTGACATCATACAGTCTCTTAAAGTTGTTTTGCTTATTTACATCTTCAATCCATCTGGAATTTGTTTATACTGTGAAGCAGGAATTTAATTTTACACCTTTCCATATGGATAACCAATGTACATCCTAAGAGACAGGGTCTCTCTGTGTTGCCTGTGCTGGACTGCAGTGGCTACTAACAGGTGCAATCACAGCACACTACGGCCTCAGATTCCTGGGCTTGAGCGATCCTTCTGCCTTAGCCTCCTAAGTAGCTGAGACCATAGGCATGCACCACCACACCTGGCTCCAGTATCTTTTATTATATAATCTATTCCTTCCTCATTATAATTTATAATATTAACTCTGTTATTCACCAAATTACCACATATGTGTGGACCAGTTTCTGCTTCTCTATTATTTTCCATTGGTCTAACTGGGTATTCCTGTACCACTATGACACGGTTTCAACTACTACATCTTAAATTTTATCTTGACATCTAGTAGGTCAAGTCTACCTGCTTGTTACTCAATACTGTCTTGATTACTTTTGGCCCTTTAGCCTTCTATACAAATGTGGAAAGAATGTGAGTTCTTCAATAAGTTCTATTGGAATTTTGATTGGAATTACATTAAATTTATAACCGCCTGGGGACAACAGGCATCTTTGTGGCATTTGTGTCTTACCAACCATGAACATGAGTATATCTCTATTTATTAAAGTCTTCCTTTTGTGTCCTGCAATGATACTTAAAAACCTGAAAGCTGAATAGCTAATAAGTAACCCTTCTAACATCATGTTTACTGTTAAACCCATTTCTATACAAGAAAGAATCTTAGTGACCACTGCAGTCCAGGAAATGTGAAAAGGATACATGCTTCTACCACTCCATATTTGAGTTTGGTGAAAAGTCGCACAAAAAAGTCCACAAAGAGACCCACCTGTGAAGAGCAAGAGATCAATCAGACAGCTTCATTCCCAGGTGTATTACAGGTGTGCTTGTCTCAAAAGCATTGCCTTCCCCCACTGCATTTACAGTGGTTGGTCAAGTGACCAACCAGCAACATAAGAATGAGCTTTCTATTAGTCTCTCTGACTTTTGAGATCTCTGCCCCAGCCTGGTCCCACTGCCCCTCCAAAGAACAAAGGCAGGGGGTCCACCCAAGTTATGTGAAGCAAATTTAAACAAAGAGGGAAAAGGATGCAGAAAAAGATGTGAGACCAAGAAAGACCATTCTGTGGTTAAAGAATAACAAGAACCACTCAATGCTTTCCGAAGGCAATTTCAAAAGAATTCCAAAAATGTCTCCAGTTATTCTTAGCTGGATAAGCACATAACTTAGGATATTGCTTTAAAAGACAACATTCAGTGAAGCATATGTGGTTTTTGCATGTTCGTTATTAGCGCTTTACATTTTATAAGTCATTATTTTCACTTATAACCACCTTATAGTCAGTGGTCACCCTGGGTAGAGAAAACAACCTGTGTTCCACTATTCCACTCTCATAAGTGTTCAGGGCTTAAAGGAGAACCTGAAAGACTTCTAATTTTGTGGATTCAGGATCAAAGGCTTCATGCCTTTAACTATGGCCTTCCCTCAAGCCAAAACCTGGAGGCTTCTTAATACTGAAGTCATAAGTGGCCACAGATCAAAGGACAAGAGAGTCAGAGTGCAGGTCTGCCTTCCTAAAATACAAGGGTGGGAGGTAAAGTTGCTTCAGGTTGAGTATCCCTTATCCAAAATGCTTATGACTAGAAGTGTTTTGGATTTTGGAATATTTGTATCATACTGGTTGAACATCCCTAATCAGAACATCCAAAATCTAAATCTCCTAATGAGCATTTCCTGTGAGTATCAGTCATGTTGGCACTCAAATAGTTTCAGATTTTAGAGCATTTTGGATTTTCTGGTTAGGAAAACTCAACTTGTAGTATTAATGAATGGCAGTTCAAAGGAGTTTGATATAAAAGTAGCAGAAAGACTAACAACTAGATGGCTAATGACTATGCCTAATACAGGGGAATTTGCAATTAGAAGCGTATATAGCAAAACAGACACTCTGATACTTCAGTAAAACAATTAAATCAACCCAAGTCCCCCCCCCTCACAGTGGTATCCATCACGTCACCAAAGAGACCTTCTGAATGCCATTAGTCTCACTTAGTGAGATGTTCTTTGTGAATTTTACTACAGTAAAAATTTGATACATGTCATCAAAATAAAAACTGTGGTTGGCCCTTGTGGCCACATTATACTACATACATATACGTATGTGCATTTTACAGGTGTACCACGTATAGTTAAGTATGAGGCTTGTAGCCAGTTCTAGAGAAAGGTGATCAATAGGCTACTTCTGAGGAACAGACACACCCCCATTCTAACACCGCACCGAGGGGCAATCAGATCTGACACATGTCATTCTGACTGACTCTGACTTTGCCAGTTTTACCTCCTCAGGTTTAACAATATTAAGTCAGCAGTTATGGTTCCAGACCTTTTGCTACCATAATGTCTGTTTCCAATCCTTCCTAGTCTGTGATTCACCTGTGAACCTGCTGAGCACAGGAACTCTGTTCATTCAGGCATATGCCTCTGCCCACAACTGCTGGCTCTACCTTCTAGATAACATTAGCAATACGCAGGGAGGAGCCCAGGACAGCACAATAAATTCCCTGAGATCCGTGGTGTCCAACCCCGTTGACTTGCAGTTATGCTAATAAAAGGGCATGACGCTCATAGTCCATACCCATTACTTTGCTTTTTCCCTAGAGTGACCTCAACATCCACTATGTACTCCACATACTACATTATCTACCCAATAGATATGTTATTAGGTAGATTATGGATTATGATCCATAATCATATCATAAAAGATAAGCTTTGACCAAAGCTTTGAGTGCTTTAAGAGCACCAGAGTTGTATGTCTCACTTTCATTTCACAAAACAAAAGCAAGACAAAAACTGTGCCAGGATTAATTTAATTAAAAAAAAAAAAAAAAAGGAAAAAGGAAAATGCTGTGTTGGTTATGATGACATGTGTTATAATGTCATAAATGTTATAATGACAAATGCCCATTGCTCGCCCGCCAGCCGCGCCTGCTCACCAGCCCAGTGCAGAATCCAATGGCAAACACCACCGTCCACTTCACCAACTCGAACCTTCGACCTTTCTGTTCACACAGGAAAAGAATGACTCAGTTTGCTACAGGGTCATGTTGACATCAGAAAAGGAACACATCTTGGCCAACCAGTTTTAGACTAAATTCCACATAGACAGAAAGCACAGTGTATATCTCAGGAGCTTGACAACGCAAGAACGATGCACTCTATGGGGCTGGGCCATGTGTACTGACCGTGGGTACTCTGGTTGGCAGGATGGAAGCCTAAGGAATAAATGTCAATACAGGCATACCTGGGAGGTACTGTAGGTTTAGTCCCAGACCACCATAATAAAGCAAATATTACAATAAAGTAAGTTACACAAACTTTTTGGTTTCCCAGTGCATATAAAAGCTGTGTTTACACTACACTGTAGTTTATTAAGTGTGCAATAGCACTATGTTCAAAACACAATGTACATATCCTAATTTAAAAACATATTTTATTGTTAAAAAATACCAACACAGAGACACAAGCACATGTGTGCTCATGAGCACATGCCACTGGAAAAATGGCATTTTGTTCAATGTGGGATTGCCACAAACCTTCAATTTGTAAAAAACGCAGTATCTGCGAAGCATAATAAAGCAAAGCACAGGCTGGGCGTGGCGGCTCAAGCCTGTAATCCTAGCACTCTGGGAGGCCAAGGCAGGAGGATCGTTTGAGCTCAGGAGTTCAAGACCAGTCTGAGCAAGAGCGAGACCCATCTCTACTAAAAATAGAAAGAAATTAGCTGGACAACTAAAAAAAACAAAACAAAACAAAACAAAATAAAACAACAACAAAAATATATCTATATAGCTGGGCATGGTAGCACATGCCTATAGTCCCAGCTACTTGGGAGGCCAAGGCAGGAGGATCGTTTGAGCTCAGGAGTTCAAGACCAGTCTGAGCAAGAGCGAGACCCATCTCTACTAAAAACAGAAAGAAATTAGTTGGACAACTAAAAAAAAAACAAAACAAAACAAAATAAAATAAAACAACAACAAAAATATATATATATAGCTGGGCATGGTAGCACATGCCTGTAGTCCCAGCTACTCGGGAGGCTGAGGCAGGAGGATCACTTGAGCCCAGGAGTCTGACGTTGCTGTGAGCTAGGCTGACGCCATGGCACTCTAGCACGGGCAATAGAGTGAGACTCTGTCTCAAAAACAAACCAAATGAACAAAAAAAAAAAAACACAGCACAATAAAACAAGGTACGCCTGTATCTCATGAAAAGGCAAAAAAAACCCCCAAAAACCAAAAAAGCCCTGAGGGGTTAAGGATATTTACTGGGGTACTTGGGGGGGGCTGTCTTAAGACCTATTCAGTCCTAGGAGATCAAGAACTGCGGGACTCACCTTGTTATCCATGGTCTCCAAAACTTCTAGATAAGGGTCATTGATACAGCGATCATAATCCAAACTCTGAAAGAGGCACATGGGAATTAAAAAGTCACATCTAGGCAGGAAGAACTGTCAAAACTTGGACAGGGACAAAATTCTGGGTCCCTGCCATTCGACACTTGGATGCATGGAGCAAGCAGCTTGTTAGAAATGCAACATCTCAGATCTGTAGCCTCAGAGTCTGTGCTTTTAACAAGATCCCCAGGTGACGCACAAGTACGTTCAAGCTTTAGGAGCACTGCTTCGGGTTAATACTTCATGCTTTAGAAAAAGTTTTAAACTACATATTTTAAAACTTCTTGTTTCTGCAAAATATTTAAAGACCTGCAGGTATCACCAGCCTTACCCAACTTACTCCATAAGATGTGAATAAAAGCTTCAATCTACCAGAACCAATTAATTAGAAAAGCAATTAATTATCTTTTGTAGTTAGCTTCTATGAAAATGAGGTTAGTCACAAGACAAACTAATAAGAAGACTATTTTTAAAAACAACTTCCAGTTTATGTTAGGAAGAGGCGCAGACTTAGCCCATCTCCTAAAACTTGTCTAAAGCAGTGTTCTTTAAACCATGCTTCACAGAACACAGATACTCTGCAATTTGCAGGTATGCCATAGACACTTAGAGAAATAATTCAAAGGAAATAATTTTATTTATATGTCTTCTAAGAGGAGTGGCAGCCTATCAACTAAGGAAAACAGTCTCCCAGGTGCTCTCTCCTAGGCTGTTCCTACCCCCATCAGCTACTGCACAAGCTAGACCCTGGCCAGGTAGCCACACTCCCAGGCAATAGTTTCAAGTCAACCAAACACATACGTGATGTGTGATAATTTATTCCATTCAAATGACTACCCAGAGTAAGTCCAAATTCCTTTTTTTATGACTCCTGGAGTATCAACAGGTGACTGAGTAATCAATCATCATACATCCAAATAGAGATTATGTAGCAATAAAATAATTACAGTAAGTCTACATGGATAGATATGGAAAATGTCCAAAAATTATTAAGAAAAAAGGACACAATTAAAAACTAAAAATAAAGCAAGTTGCAGAATAAAATGTATAATACAATCCCATTTTGATTAAACAAAATTAGGATTGTTTGTCAGCATACACAATGCAAAAACACCTGGGAAAACATCTGTGAGTTGGTGTTTTGGGAGATGTTTATATCTGAGTATTGTCTGAAATTTTCATAGCACACATGGTGTGCCTTTTATATTTAAAAAAGTTTATCTTTATTTTTATCTGATTAGAAAAAAAAAACACAAAAGGAGTAAAACATACTTCTGCTGGGAAACTAGACTCGTCCATGAGTGATTACACATACACATACACACTGTAGAGGCCAAGAGGAAAAGCTCCCCCTTCACCCTCTGAAGGTCTGCTGAAAGCGAACTGACAGAGGCAGACTCAAGAAGAAAAGGCACAGAGACTTATTTCATACGTATACCACAGGAAACTGCAGGAGAATGATTACCCAATGACCCAGTGAGGTCCAAAGCTTCTACACCCTTCCACAGGGGAAGAGGGAATGGGGTGCAGGAGTAGATGATTTTTAGGGGGGAAATGAAAGAACCAGGGAGACAGACATCATCTTGTGATGATTCTCTTTGGAAACTGAATGGGACCAGAGAACAAGCCATGGTTTGGGACAAAGTTTGTCTGGGCTCCAGGTATGGTGTTTGATTTTCAGCTTCTTCCTCTAGGAAATGAGTTTTAATTTTTTCTGGTTAATTAAATTTCAGGAAAGGGATCAAAGACAATTGTGTTCCTCTTTGGTGGGTCCAGTTTCTAGGCAGATAAAGAAATTTCAGAGAACAGTCTCATCCTGTACTTTGGGAGAGACAAAGTATTGAGGGACAGGAAAGGGGGTCAGAAGGTCAGAGAGACCTTTTTTTTTTTTGAGACAGAGTCTAGCTTTGTTGCCCAAGCTAGAGTGCCGTGGCATCAGCCTAGCTCACAGGAACCTCACCTCAAACTGGGCTCGAGTAATCCTCCTGCCTTAGCCTCCTGAGTAGCTGGGACTACAGGCACACACCACCACACCAGGCTAATTCTTTTCTATTTTTAGTAGGTACGGGTTCTCACTCTCACTCAGTATGGTCTCAAACTCTTGACTTCAAGTGATCCTCCCACCTCAGCCTCCCAGAGTGCTAGGATAACAGGCATGAGCCACCGCGCACAGCCAGGTCAGAAAGACCGTGAGGCTGCTTCTTTAGTTCAGCCTGTCAACACACCGTATTTCCAGGTATTGTTTTATTGTTTTTGAAAGAGTCTGGCTCTGTTGCCTGGGCAAGGGTGCCGCGGCATCAGTCTAGCTCACAGCAACCTCAAACTCCTGAGTTCAAGCGATCCTCCTGCCTTAGCCCCCGAGTAGCTGGGACTACAGGCGCACGCCACGATGCCCAGCTAATTTTTTCTACTTTTAGTAGAGACAGGGTCTCATTCTTGCTCAGGCTGGTCTTGAACTCCTGATCTCAAGCGAGCCTTACAGATACTCCCACCTTGGCCTCCTAGAGTGCTAGGATTACAGGCATGAGCCACTGTGCCCAGCCCCCAAGAATCATTTTCTGAGCCCCAACTATACACACACACACATATTCTTAAAAATCAATTAAGTGACATCACATCCTAGGAACAGAAAAAAATTAAAATGTTGAAAAATATGAGGCCAGCTCAGTGGCTCGGGCCTATAATATCAGCACTTTGGAAGGCCAAGGCAAGAGGATCACTTGAGCCCAGGAGCTCAAGACCAGCCTGGGCAATATAGTGAGACCTTATCTTAAAAAAAAAAATGAATATCCAATATCCTTTTGTAATATTTTAAAATACATATTTGGTCTTTTTTTTTTTTTTTAAAGGTGGAGTCTTGCTCTGTTGCCTGGGGTAAAGTGTAGTGGCATCACTGTAGCTCACTGTAACCTCAAATTCCTGGGCTCAAGTGATCTTCCTGCCTCTGACTCCCAAGTAGCTGGGACTGTAGGCATACGCCACCATGGCAGGCTAATTTTTGAAATTTTTCTAGAGTCAAGGTCTCACTACATTGTCCAGGATGGTCTTGAACTCCTGGCCTCAAGTAATCCTCCAGTCTCAGGCTCCCAAAGTGCTAGGATTACAGGTGTGAGCCACTGTACCTGACCCGGTCTTATTTTTTTAAAAACAGGGTCTGGCTCTGTTACCCCGGCTGGAGTGCAATGGTGCAATCATAGCTCACCACAGTCTGGAATCCCTGGGCTCAAGTGTTCCTCCTGTCTCAGCCTCTAGAGTAGCTAGAACTACAGGTGTGTGCCACCACACCCAGCTAATTTTTAAAATTTTTTTATAGAAACAGGGTCTCACTATGTTGCCCAGGCTGATCTCAAACTCCTAGCCTTAAGCACGCCTCCCGCCTCAGCCTTCAAAAGTGCTGGGATGACAGGCGCCCAGACTATATTTGGTCTTTGAGCAGTCACTTGGCATCTATCCAGGCCCTAAAACCCAGAGTGTCTTTTGTATGCTAATGAGATGACTCCTGGCTGAGAGACCCTAGACAGCTTCAGAAGAGGGGATGCTCAGCAGAAAGACCAAGGCAGGATTAAAGGACTGAGACTTTTAGCTCCAAGTCCCAACCTCCGGGGAGGGGAGAGGGGATGAAGGTTAAACTGATCACCAATGGCCAATGATGTAAACAATCGTGCCTACATAAGGAAGCTTCTGTAAAAACCCAAAGGACAGGGTTCAGAGAGCTTCCAGATAGCTGAACACATGGAGGTTCCTGGGGTGCCCAGGGAGGGCATGGAAGCTCTGTGCCCCTTCCCACGTGCCCTACCCTATGCATTTCTTCATTGGGCTCTCTCTCTGCATATCCTTTATTATATACTTTCTTAATAAATTGATAAATTTAAGTAACATGTTTCCCTGAGTTTTGTGAGGGGTCTAGCAAATTAATCAAACTCAAGGAGGGGGGTCATGGAAACCCTCAATTTACAGCTGGTTGGCCAGAAGTACAGGTGACAACCTCCTACTTGCAACTAGCATTTGAAGTGGTGAGGGTCTTGGGCTGAACCCTCAACCTGTAGGACCTGATGCTATCTCCAGGTAGGCAGTGCCAGAACTGCATTGGAGGATACTCAGCAGGTATCCTCTGGGGAACTGCTTGCTGGTATATGGGGAAGGTGTTTGTTGTGTGGAGTGGTAAGAGAGAGTACAGGGTAAAACACCTGGTTTGTTCTTATCTCTTATCTTCATCCCAAATATGTATAGCAATTACTGGTTTGTTAATTATTTGCTTGATGGTTTTGTGTAATAATGCTATGGCTCCATAGACTGTTTTTTGTTTTTTTTTTTTTTGAGACAGAGTCTCGCTTTGTTGCCCAGGCTAGAGTGAGTGACATGGCGTCAGTCTAGCTCACAGCAACCTCAACTCCTGGGCTCAAGCAATCTTACTGCCTCAGCCTCTTGAGTAGCTGGGACTACAGGCATGCGCCGCTGTGCCCGGCTAATTTTTTCTATATATTTTTAATTGTCCAATTAATTTCTTTCTATTTATAGTAGAGACAGGGTCTCGCTCTTGCTCAGGCTGGTTTCGAACTCCTGACCTCGAGCAATCCGCCTTCCTTGGCCTCCCATCCATAGACATTTAATAGGTGTTTAGATATGTCCAGAATAGGCAAATCCATAGAGACAGAAAGTAGATTAGCGATTGTCTAGAGTTTGGGGCGAGGGGAATAGGCAGTGACTGCTAATGGGTACAGGGTTTTTCTCCAGGGTCATGAAGATATTCTAAAATTGACTGGGGTGATGGCTGTACAACTGTGAATGTACTCAAAAAAAAAACCAAAAAAACACCATTGAATTATACACTTTAAATGAGTGAATTGTATAGTGCAGGAATTATAACTCAATAAAACTAATAAATATTTTTTTCAAAATTAATTTGTTGAATTTGATACTTTGTAAATATGTACCAGTGAAACATATGACCTATTAAAACCAGATATTGCTACTTCTTTGCTATGACTAATTTCTTTTTACTTCTGCTGTATATGTTGCTCTTTGGTTTGGGGGACTAACAACTTTTTTTGTTAAAATTTTTTATTTTTTGGAGACAGAGTCCTCAAACTCTTACAGCCTCAAACTCCTGGGGTCAAGTGATCCTCCTGCCTCAGCCTCCTGAGTAGCTGGGACTACAGGCATGCACCACCATGCTTGCCAAATTTTTTCGATTTTTTTAAGTAGAGGTGAGGTTGTGCTCTTGCTCAGGCTGGTCTCAAACTCCAGGCCTCAAATGATCCTCCCGACTTGGCCTCCCAGAGTGCTAGGATGACAGGCATGAGGCACTGCACCCAGCCTTAAATAAAATTTTATAGGTGTCCTATAGGGCTGCTGCACATGGTTATGAGCAGAATGGCACCTGGCCATGAGGGCAAGTGGAGGTGACACAGTGCAAATTTAACCGGGAAAGAGCACCTTAATGCTCACACAAAAAGCACCTTCAACTGGCCATGAGCTAGGGGTGTTGCTATGGTCCAGAGGGGAAGGCCTTTAATTCTAATTCTTCTACTCTAATGGGTGCTTCTTTCTAACTCAAAGGAGCAATATAGGCTCTGTGACCTGCACGAAAGCATTAGTGTTCATCATGACACATCACACAGCTGGGAAGTTGTTATTATTCAAACCAACTATAATGAGAATGGATGTCAAAATGGAGATTCTAAAAATCTTGTAAATTTATAAAGAAAGTCAAGTATATGCAATGAACTCTTCCTGAGGCAGGAAGGAGAAGAAGCACATTTTAGAAAGATTTTCAACAGAAGGTTTTTCTAGTTGACCCTTAATAAATAAAATCCAAGTAGACTTTTTTGATAAAGTGCCTAACTGAATTTGCTCTTAAACAGGGCAAATGCTCTAAGAAGCTCATATTCGGAGATGGCTAATTGAGAAACATTAATGACTCATATGAAAGAACATTAATCCATAAAATTTACACGAATATGCATATCACCTGAAGGCCACGTGTACTATAAATATAAGTGCAATGTGGTGGAAGGAGTGAAAGAACCTTGGTAATAACAGCAGGGTCTGTGGAGAAGCCTCAGTGAACTCCTGGAAGTAGGATGAAGGCTGCGAGAGAGGCTCAATTGTACTACTACAGTCAAGGGTACAACAGGGCTCCGTGAGAGAGTGCCAGGTGACAGCACAATATGGAACATCTTATGCTAATTCCTGCAAACCTCCCAAATATGTACAAGGAAACAAATATTTAAGAAATAGAAGAAAATACAGCAGTGGATACAGTGCTTTGTGATTTATTAAAAGCAGTAGCATTTTAAACTATACCATGAGGCACGACTGGCAAAATCCAGACAGTAGAAAATTCCAGAGTCCTAATTATGCTGTCAAATACAAGGGAGGAAAAAGATGAAGAAGGAATCTATAGATCAAAAGAAATTTAAAAGATACATCAAATAAATGCAGGGAGGACCTTATTTGGAACCTGATTAAAACAAAGTTAAATACATATGACATTTATAAGAAAACTAAAAAATGGGTATTTGATGTCAAGGAATTGTTACTTTTTTTTTAGATGTGATAATGGTATTGTGTTATGCTAAAAAAAAAGTCCTTATCCTCTAGATATACACAGGGAATTATTTATGGGTAAAATGGTATGATATATAGAATTCCTTCAAAATAATATGGGAAGGGAGAAGTGGATTATAAAAGCATAGAAAAAACAAGGTTGGGCATGAGCTGAATGATTGTGGAAGCTGTGTGATGAGGACAGAGGGTTTTAGTAGACTATTCTGTCCATTTTTATATGTTTGAAATTCTCCACAATAAAAGCTAAAAAAAAAAAAATCCATACTATACTACAAATCCTATAATGCCAGCACTTTGGGAGGCCAAGGAATGCTTGAGCCCAAGAGTTCAAGACCAGCCTGGGTGAGACCCGTCTCTAAAAAAATTTTTTAAAAATTAGTTAGGCATGGTGGTACACGCCTGTAGTCTCAGCTACTCAGGAGGTTGAGGCAGAAGCAAATGCTTTTGCCCAGCAGTTTGAGGCTGCAGTGAGCTATGATGACACCACTGCATTCTGGCCGGGGCAACAGAGCAAGATCTTGTCTCAAAAAAAAAAAAAAAAAAACCATAATAAAAGTATTAATAATAATGTTAAAAAATGGATGAGGAGCAGGACTGATTAAAACAGTATAATTAGTAGACTCTCAATTTTGTTACTTAAGAAAAGCATGTATATAAACATGCATAAGGATGTAGTAAGACAGTAAGGAGTGAATAGCCATCTTTTAATCAGTAGGGTTATAGGTTTTTCTCCACCTTCTCTTTGTATATAGTTTAAGAATTTTCTGTCACAACCATGGCTTGTTTTTGTCCTTTTGCAAGTCATGGAAAAGACATGAACTGGTTAAATGATAAAAAGTCAACCATTTTAAGTTCCACCCCAGCAGCATTGGCCTTAGTAAAAACACACGTACTCTAAGAGTTCCATACCAGAAACTGGGAACTACAATCAAGAACATTTCTGAGAGAAACTGCTTGGGCAGGAAGACAATCATCTGAAAACTAAGCACTCTCAGAAGAGAAGCAAGGCCTCCATAACAAGTTATGAGCACACGCCTACTAGGAACATACACTGTCAGTAGCTTTTACTCTGGGTCTCTGTAAGTTGCAAAAGCAAACAGTTTAATAGCAAATACATATGCTGTCCAGGTTAAGCTGCCACAGATCTACAAAAGCATAAAGACATTAGACCTTGTTTTGGGTTTAAGGTGAGAAAAGGGCTTGTTAAACAGCCCCTTTCCCAGAAGAAGTTATCTCTTACCCTCTCTCTCCCTGGGACAGAAGATCAAAGAGCATCACTGGTTGGAATCACAGTGCTTCCACCTGAAGTGACCAGGCCACTCACTACTTTAGTTACCCAAGATAGCATCTTAGCATCTCACCTCATAGTCTTTCCTAGGAAGGATCTCATCCTCCTCCTCCTGTGTTTCTCCAAGGATGGTCTAGAAAAACAGATCCATAGAGGGAGCCCTTTTTAGTGGCTAAGAGTGGAAGGAGGCAGAAGTGTTTACTGAAATCAGTTGCTCACTTCCAAATCATCTGGAGCCATCATCAAATTGGAACAGGATGGCAAAAAAAAAAAACTTTTGGGGTGCCTGGGTGTGGTAGCTCATGCCTGTAACCCTAGCACTCTGGATGGTCCAGGCAGGAGGATCGCTTGAGGGCAGGAGTTCAAGACCAGCCTGACCAAGAGTGAGACCCCATCACTGCTAAAAATAGAAAAAATTAGCCTGGTGTAGTGGTGTGTGCCTGTAGTCCCAGCTACTTGGGAGGGTGAGGCAAGAGGATCGCTTGAACCCAAGAGTTTGAGGTTGCAGTGAGCTATGATGACACCACTGCACTCTACCCAGGGCAAGAGTGAGAACTGTCTCAAAAAAAAACCCAAAAATAACCCAGCCACATCCTCCCCATTATTCTATGTCCCCTTACCCTGACTAAAAAAAAAAAAAAAGAAAGAAGAAAAACTCGGGGTGGGGGGTTATGTGGGTGAGGATCTACAGTCATCCAGCTGAGCTCTCCTTTCTATTGGTACATTCTCCTAATAACCACTCGTCTTCAGGACACCTCAAAGATGTCCGATGCCAGCTTAAGGGGGGGGGGGAATTCACGTTCCATCTGACAATGCGCTGAATCTGAAATCAGAAGGGACCTGTCAACTCTGGGGACACAACAACTCAAGTTTTCCCAGGGTGCTTTGCAGGGAGACGCTGGATTGTCAGTGACCCAGAAAGGGTGAGGGATAGAGGGAGCAAGGGCTGAAGAAACAGCCAGCTGCATGATAAGCACGAAGTCCTACGAAGGAGCTCATTCTGCAAAACGCTTGTTTCATTCAAAACTCTTTTCAGATGGAAATAAAATAAAATATGGATGGGATTAACTGAAGCTGGCCTGGATTCTCCCTTAGATTCCAGGAGGCGTTATGAGAAAAGACCCCAGACTTGGGCATGTGACGCAGCGCAGAGGCTTCTAGAACCCAGGCTGCAGTCCCCAGGCCCCACCCGCTGCCACCTGCAGGCCCAGCTCGGCCCGGCACCACCCCCAGCAACGCCGCTCGCAGTCCCATAGCAACCGCCCCCTCCCCAGCACTGCCGGGCCCGCTCCTCACCAGCTCCTCGGGGGTGCGGGTCTCCCGCTCACTGCAGCAGCAGCACAACTTGCAGCGGCTGCACAGAGGGCCCCTGCTTCCCGCCATCTTCCTCCTTCACTGCCACCGCAGACCCCTCTGCCAGCCCCCTCCCACCCAGGAGCCGCCTCACGTGACTGGCTCCGGGAGGTCACGTGGCCCTGTCAAGCTCCGAGACGAAGACAGGGAGTGGCTGCAGACGGGTGGGGCGACGGCTTACGTCACACGACGGTAAAGGGACAGCTTCCAACGAGACCTCCGGGCGCGGCCATATTGGAGGCGGAGCTTCCGGTCGCCTGCTTGAGTGGTGCCCGCCCTCTCGCCCCCCCCTTAGAAACCAGACACCTGCGCCACACCCCGCCCCCACGCGCCCCCGCCGCGGTCCCTCCGCTGCGACAGGCGAGCGAGCCTTCTGAGCCACCCGGTACGGGAGGGTGAGTGAGTGCGAGGCCCGCGATCGCCGGGGTGGGAGCCCGCAGACACCCATCCGGGGGCGGGCACTCGTTTGTGGGCGGGAGCGCTGGAGGCCGGCCCACCCCTTTATTTGGAGGGGCTCCCGGCCCTCCGCGCACCCCTCGCGAGACTACTGTAACCGTCCCCCCTCCCCCAGCGCGCGGCTGCCCCCCCCCCAGCGACCCCCAACCCTCCGGCGAAGACTCCCTTGCGGCCCCCTACCTGGCCTGAGGGGCCGCGGAGATGAGGGTCCTGAGCCGGGGGTGGCGGTCCGGACCCCCGGACCGGCCTGCGCCGCGCCCGGCTGGTGTCCCAGTGACCTGGTGATTCAGTTCCCGGCCCTCCGGGCCCCCGGGCCCCGAGGAGGCTTTGGGCTCCGGCTTTTTAAACCTGCTTCCCCGGCGAGCGCCTGGACACGGCGGTGGGCCGCCCGCACCGCGTCCCGGTGCCCACCGCGTCCCGCTGCGCACGGCCGGCCGCCGGGACCCTTCCGGGAGGGTGGGCTTAATGTCCTGGTGCTCGGCGCAGTCTAAGTAAGTGCTCAGTAAATGCAGGCGGTTATTTTGAGAACGGAGTGACAGCGCCGGGCCCCTGGGTGCTCAGCGAGTGTTTGCTGTCAACACCGTGTGCCGAGCGCGGGGCGTACCACAGGCAGCATACGGGTCCCGGTTTCAGGAAACTGAGGGGCAGAGAGGGGAGACAAACATGTTAACCCCACAGTTAAAACCCAGGGGGCTGTGGGAGTCCGGCTTAAAATGGATAAATCGTGGGTGTTGGTTAAGAGAAGGCGAAATAATGGCACGTGTCTGGCACAGACGAGGAATGCAGTGTCTTTGAAGAGCAGAGTTTGCAGGTGGTTCAGCCTCCTCCCCCGCTCTAGGGTTTGTTCCAGCAGGCAGTAATGAGACACTCCTCCAATGCAGGAGAAAGGCCAGCCTGCTGCTCTCACGGTTGGCCCTTTCCTCACTCCCCACAGCCACCCTCGCTGGGAATCTGGAGTTTTAGGTCAGAATCAAAGCGAGCATCTTAGCAGGAGAAAGTGTTGGCCCAAGGGTTCTTAGTCTGGAATCTGTGCTTTGACCTTGGATACACCCATGCGTGTTCTGTGTTCTGTGCTCTTGTATATGTTTCAAGGGAGAGGAGCAGTGATTTCAGCTGATTCTCGAAAAGAGTCTGGAACCCCAGATGGTTAAGTCCACCGGTCCAGTGGTGGACATTCCCTGAAAGGAATGAACCTGACTTTGTCATTCCTCCGTTGCATCATGTCGCCACACATTGATTTTCACTACTGTGCCTTTGCCGTTGCTGTGCAAGAGTAGTGTTTTGTTTCGTTTTTAAGTATTTGTCTTATTTTCTCCACCAAACTGCCAAATGGCACTGTGCACTCTGTTGGCCTGTCTGTGATCGCCATGGTGGCTCTGCAGTCACCATGATTCCTTTTTTTTTTTTTTTTTTTTTGAGACAGAGTCTGGCTCTGTCACTTGGGCTAGATCACCATGGCGTCAGCCTAGCTCATAGCAACCTCAGACTTCTGGGCTGAAGTGATCCTCCTGGCTCAGCCTCTTTTTTTTTTTTTTTTTGAGACTGAGACAGAGTCTCGTTCTGTTGCCTGGGCTAGAATGTTGTGGTGTCAGCCTAGCTCACAGCAACCTCAAATTCCTAGGCTTAGGCGATCCTCCTACCACAGCCTCACGAATAGCTAGGATTATAGGCACACACCACCATGCCCAGCTAATTTTTCTATTTTTGAAGAAAATAGCAAAGGGCATCTCACTCTTGCACAGAGAGTGCAAGAGAAGGGCATCTCACTCTTGCACAGGCTGGTCTCAAACTCCTGCCTTCAAGCGATCCTCTGGACTTGGCCTCCCAGAGTGCTAAGATTACAGGCTTGAATGAGCCACCAAGCTCGTCCAATTCCTTTTTTTTTTTTTGAGACAAGAGTCTCTAGCCTGGGCTAGAGTGCGGTGGCATCAGCCTAGCTCACAGCAGCCTCAAACTCTTGGGCTCAAGCGATCCTCCTGCCTCAGCCTCCTGGGTAGCAGGGACTACAGGCACATGCCACCATGCCTGGCTAACTTTTTCTATTTTTAGTTGTTTGGCTAATTTCTTTCTATTTTTAGTAGAGACGGGGTCTTGCTTTTGCTCAGGCTGGTCTCGAACTCCTGAGTTCAAGCAATCCTCCCACCTCTGTCTCCCAGAATGCTAGGATTACAGGCATGAACCACTGCGCCCACCCCACCCCCGTTTTGTTTTGTTTTTTTTTAAGAGATGGATCTATCTGTGTTGCTCAGGCTGGCCTTGAACTACTGGATTCAAATGATCCTCCCGCCTCAGCCTCCAGAGGTCGTCATGATTTCAGTGATGTGTATAAGGAGAGCAGCCTGCAAGGCTGGCACGGATGGGTCAGCCTTTGTTTTGAGTTGGACATGAATTTGTGCCCTTACTGAACTTGGATCTGGCTACTTTTGGAACACAGCCAGTTTCAAGTTCTAACCCACAACACAGTCTTTTGGGAGTAGGATGAACTCAGAAGAAATCTGGCTGCAAAGTTAAACTCTCACCCCTTCTTTCCTGCATACAAACTGTTCCAAGTAACAGGAGATGTCCAGGCAGGGCCAGCCAGAGCAAGCTATTCCTTCTTTGGAGAGTGACCCAGGGCCCTTGAACGTCTGTTGGCCTCATCTCCACCAACCCCTGCAGTCTCAGCCCTAGTTCTCCTTCCATCTGCCTCCTCCGACTAGAGCCCCAGCCCTCCCTCCTCTGCCTGGAAACCTTGCCCCCGCCCCCTTGCTTGGCTCAAGGCTCTTCCTTTGTCAAAGCTCCACCCAGTTGTACACACCCGCTGGGGAAGGTTCCTCTGTTCCCTCCCCACTCACTCTGTGTCTGAGCTGACAGAGATGGACCATCGAGAAGCCAAGGTCCTCCCAGCTGTGCACCACTGCCCCTCCCTAGGAATGTGGGCCTCCGAGGCCGGCAGCGTGAGGTTCTCTGTGCCACCTTCCGTCAGGTAGCTGTCACCGAGGATCCATGGACAGAAGGAGCATGTCTCGGTGCTGGGTGGGGGCGATCTCGCATGCAAAGAGCCAGGTGGCAGTGGAGGGCAAGGCTTTGAGTGAGGCAGTGCAGACAGCTGCGCGGCGTGGAGCCACTGGGTGGGGGCAGTGTCACCTTCCCCTTACTGGCCTTCCTGCGTGGAAATGCAGCGCCTCTCACTTGAACCTGCTACCCAGGTGCCTCGATGTGCCTGGGGCTTGGCTGCCTGCCTCCTGATGTCCCCTGCCCCACCCCGTGCAGCAGGAACCCGGCCATGGTGAATGAGGCCAGAGGGAGTGGCGGCCTCAACCCCCGCTCAGAGGGCAGCAGCAGTGGCAGCGAGAATTCCAAAGATAGTTCGAGATGTTCCACACCGGGCCTGGACCTGGAGCGGCATGAGAAACTCCGGGAGAAGATGAGGCGGAGGATGGAATCTGGTGACAAGTGGTTCTCCTTGGAATTCTTCCCTCCTCGAACTGCTGAAGGAGCTGTCAATCTCATCTCAAGGTAGATTGATGCTAGTTACTGTGGGGAAGGGATGGGGGTGGCAGGGAAGTGAACTGCCAGCCCTGCAGCTGGGCTGCACTTTAACCCGGCAGAAAAAGCAGCCAGAGGAGGGCAGGCAAGAGAAGACTGAGTAGGTCATTTGATCTGCAGCTTCTCAGTTGTTTGTAAGAGTCCCTCTGCAGCATTGAGTATTTTTAGACACACTCTTTAACGGGTTAAAAATGTTGATTATCTCAAACTGTATTCTTTGGCGGAACTTGGGGTTGGATCACGAGTACATTTAGGAAGTCACAAAGCAGGGAGAATGTTTTCAGCAAGTTAGGAATTTGGATTATGCCTCTTGAAATCCAGAAATGCCAACTGAATTATGTTGGCACTGCAGTTCCTTTTCAAAAGTTTAGGCTTCTTACTGTTTGTACTTCTCATGTGTCGCTCCCAAGGTTTTGAAGTTTAAAGGCACAAGGATGTTTAGATACATTGTGTAACTTGTAACACAAGTACCCATGGCCATCCAGGCTTTGGAGTCTCGTTCAGGAACTTGTGTTGGGCTGCTGCCGAGGCTGGGAGGCAGCACGGGAGGCATTTGTGTCTGCTGCCCCTCTCTTTGCTGTTCCTGGAATGAGGCTGTGCTTGGCACTCTGAGGATTTCCCTAACCCTTGACCATTAAGATGTCTTAACTCACCCAAGATCATAAATGTGCAAGCACTGTGCAAAGTCTAGAGTGCTGCTCTCACCCCAAATGGTGGAATAGCATTGCTAGTATTTATCTCTGTGATAATAGTGACCATAATGGCATGTCAATTCACTGAGTCTGCACTGGGTGTGTACCAGGCATCGTCCTAGGTGCTGTGGAGCCAGTTATCATCATGTTCTCCTGGTGTTGTTGTGGAGTAGGTACTGATACCTGCTGCATTTTATAAATGAGGAAACTGAGTCAGAGAGATTAATTTACCCAAGATGGCATAGCTATAAGTAGCCAAGCCAGGATATGAAGGCAGGTTGGTTTGACTCCAGCTTCCATGTTACGCTTCTCTAACTCCTGGGTCCCCTGGGAAGGTGGTGAGGGCTGGTGTTTCCCCTGGAACCTCTCTTCAGAAAGAAATCCCCTACAGATTTGACCGGATGGCAGCAGGTGGCCCCCTCTTCATAGATGTGACCTGGCATCCCGCAGGGGACCCCGGCTCAGACAAGGAGACCTCTTCCATGATGATTGCCAGCACTGCCGTGAACTACTGTGGCCTGGAAACCATCCTGCACATGACCTGCTGCTGTCAGAGCCAGGAAGACATCACGGGCCATCTGCACAAAGCCAAGCAGCTGGGCCTGAAGAACATCTTGGCGCTGAGGGGAGGTGTGGAGCCAGCTCTCCCCTAGGCTCAGGGTTCTGGCTTTCCCCAAGGCCTCTCCTGTCCCTGGAATGGTCCATTACTTTTCCCGGAGTGCCACACTGAGCATGGTCCCATCCCTGCCAGTCGCATCAGGAGGCATTGTGGGTAGTGAGTCTACCACGCGCACCCACCGCACGGACGGGGCCACCTCTTGACCCCGATGTAGGAGTTCATTCGGGAATGCACAGTGCCTGATAACCCTCTGCCCTGGCTATACACCTTTCTCCATCGATCGCTGGCTCCACCCAGCGCGTGGCCCAGCCAGAGCGCAGCTGGAGTGAGAATAGCTGGTTATGCCTCTGGCACCTGCTGTCATTGGGCCACCCAAGAGTGGGAGCAGGGAGCCTGATGGGTAGAATCCCATGGGCTCATGCTCCCCACCAGCAGCCCACTTCTCACTTGAGATGAGTAGCAAATTCTCCCAGGAGGCAGGAGCTCTAGGCCG
Source organism: Mirza zaza (assembly GCA_008750895.1). Taxonomy (NCBI): domain Eukaryota; kingdom Metazoa; phylum Chordata; class Mammalia; order Primates; family Cheirogaleidae; genus Mirza; species Mirza zaza. The sequence continues at coordinate 24,931 of VSMD01001131.1, forward strand.
TGGGAGAGCCAGCGTGCCCAGGTATAAGCAGGGAGGAAGTCTCAAATCCTCCAGACTCAGTGAGGAGCAGCAGCTGTGTCCTGTTCCCACTGCTAGCACAGGACACACATGGAGTTGGCCCTCAATAAATCTTTGACAGGTGGGCTGCCCTCTTCCCTCCCACTATTTACCAAATGCTGTGCCAAATTTAAATAATATGAAGTCCCTGCCTTCCAGGAACTCACAGACCCATTGTAGGGGTAGGTAGAGGAAACAAAAAGGCTCTCTGAAGGTTAGGCAAGACGCAGTGACTATGACCTCCACCAACCCTGCAGACCCCACTGGTGACCATTGGAAACAGGAGGAAGGAGGCTTCAACTATGCGGTGGACCTGGTGAAGCACATCCGAAATGAGTTTGGTGACTACTTTGACATCTGTGTGGCAGGTGAGTGGCCGGAGCATCCTGGTGGTGGGTGACAGAGAGGGGGAAGGGCTGAGATGCCCAGGGAGCCTGCCAGAATTCCCTTTGGGACACAGTGATCAAGTGCACCCATGGGCCTGAACCCTTGCTGGATGAGGGACGTGCACAGGTGGATTACACAATGTCCTTGTTCTCATTCTGTCACCCACTACCCTCCCAGGCCTGCTACCACCCCCTAAGTTTTTATTCCTCTGCCTTGCCATCCTCATAGCCTGCTTCCCCACCCTGTTCTTTTCTTTAAAACAGAAGATGGGGCTGGGCACGGTGGCTCACGCCTGTAATCCTAGCACTCTGGGAGGCCGAGGCGGGCGGATTGCTCGAGGTCAGGAATTCAAAACCAGCCTGAGCAAGAGCGAGACCCCGTCTCTACTATAAATAGAAAGAAATTAATTGGCCAACTAATATACATAGAAAAAATTAGCCGGGCATGGTGGCACATGCCTGTAGTCCCAGCTATTCGGGAGGCTGAGGCAGGAGGATTGCGTGAGCCCAGGAGATTGAGGTTGCTGTGAGCTAGGCTGATGCCATGGCACTCACTCTAGCCTAGGCAACAAAGTGAGACTCTGTCTCAAAAATAAAATAAAAAAATAAAACAGAAGGTGGATATTTATTAAGCTGACTCCAGGGGATAGGGAACCCAAGGTTAGGAAATGGCCTCAGACCTCACTAGGCACTGGAAGCTGTCAGAAACCAAGGCCCTGCCTTATTCTCTCTAGGGCCACAGGGTCCCCCATCTACGCTTCTTGCTGCATGTCTGCTCCATGCTTCTTCCAGCAGACCTGATGTCTACACTCTTCCACACACATGATGTGCCCAGTTCCAGCCAGTAGCCCTGATTGACAGGTCTCAGTGTCCATTCCAAATCCCAGGAGAGAGAATGGGTTGGCTCAACTCTGGTCCCATTGGCTACAGCCAGGAGGCCAGGTTCACCTGGCAGAAATGGATGGAGTAGCCTTTCCTCCTACTCTCAATGCTGAAGCTGGGATTGGACCTTCACCTTCTCAGACAGGGCTCAGGTATGCTGAGGCAGTGTGTGCCAGGGACACCTGAGGTCCCCAGATTGACTTGACACATCTTCCAGGAATGACAGTTTTTCTCCAATTTGGGGGGGAAATCCTGTCATTTTTATAATAAAACAACCATGGGGGGCCAGGCACGGTAGTTCATGCCTATGATCCTACTAGCACTTTGAGAGGCCAAGGTGGGAGGATCACTTGAGGCCAGGAGTTTGAGAGCAGACCTCATCTCTACAAAAATTTAAAAAATAAGCTGGTGGCACATGCCTATAGTCCCAGCTATTCAGGAGGCTGAGGCAGGAGGATCACTTGAGCCCAGGAGTTTGTGGTTGCTGTGAGCTAGGCTGATGCCACTGCACTACAGCCTGGGCAACAGAGTGAGACCCTGTTTCAAAAAAAAAAAAAAAAAGGCTACATTATGTAGTAGTGTCTCAAATGATCTGAATTAAAAGAAAAGAAACAGTGTAGCTTCAAGAAAATTAACTTCTTGTGGGTGATTTTGGCCTTGTCCCCAGGTCCCATCTACATGCCCACTCTTTTGTCAACAAGGTGTTTAAGTGCTCAGTCTGGGAAGCATGGATCAGGAGTCAGGAGCAGAACAGGCATTTCCAGCTGTGCAAATTTTCATCACTGTGTTGGCCATGATACAGTCAGTTAATTGCGGGCTGTGCGCATGCGCCAGTGATGGGTGCTAGGTGATCGTGATTGAACCACCAAAGCTGTGAGCTCATAGTTGCTGAATGGTTTTGTGCTTTTGCTTATCATAAAGTGGCTAACAGGGAAGGTCAGTGGATTTGAAAGCACCGAGCTGGCCATAATAGAGAATATAGTAAACTGAGCAAAAGCCACAAGTAGTCACATGCTAGATTTGTTTGTCGATATATTTAGGTTTTATAGGTATACAGGTTCAGCTATTAAAAAGCTTCTTTGTTTCTGAAAGTCCTACTGGAAAAAAAACCTTTGTTATTGAGAGCGTAAGATTCTGGTGCTTAAAGTGCTCAATGTCCCATCCCTTTACCACTCCTTTTTGGTTTTTTTTGAGACAGAGTCTCGCTTTGTTGCCCAGGCTAGAGTGAGTGCCGTGGCATCAGCCTAGCTCACAGCAACCTCAAACTCCTGGGCTCAAGCAATCCTGCCTCAGCCTCCCGAGTGGCTGGGACTACAGGCATGTGCCACCATGCCCGGCTAATTTTTTTTCTATATATATTAGTTGGCCAATTAATTTGTTTCTATTTATAGTAGAGATGGGGTCTCGCTCTTGCTCAGGCTGGTTTCGAACTCCTGACCTTGAGCAATCCTCCCGCCTTGGCCTCCCAGAGTGCTAGGATTACAGGCGTGAGCCACCACGCCTGGCTTTTTAATAAATATTTAAATCTTTTATCAAATTAAATTTAGTTTTTTTTTTTCCAGGGGAGTAGGATTGAGGCAAAAGGACCCTTTACCCCTTGAAACAATAGCTTTTATATCCATTTTTGATGACTCAGGATTTCTTAAGAATGGAACTGCCCTGTTACAGCAAAGCAGCTTGGCTTCCCAACAGCCCTGCTCTCGGGTCTGTGCCTTGTCTGACCCAGGGGCCTGCTCTGGGGTTGGGCCGAGGAAGCCAGTGCTCTCTCTGTAATTCCATTAAGGCCTGTGGTCTTCCTGCCTTCCTGGCCTAGCAAGGCTTCCAGTGAGTTTAGTCATTTAGGGGAGTCATAGCATTTACAGAGCCAGTAAGGAGCCTAGAGGACATCTGCTCCCACCTCCCCAAAAATTCTGGAATCCCAGCTTCGGCATCTCCACACACAGTCATCTGCTGCCCCGGTGTGTTCAGACCCCAGGGGTTCATGGTCTCACAGGGCTGCTCATCCCAGCTTTGGGCAGCTCTCTGGGATGAATGGTGGCTCTGCCGTCAGGCGCAACACAGAACGAGACTGCTTAAGGAGCTGGGCTAGTGGGTCTTTTCCCTATGACAGACCTCTGGACGTGGGAAAGGGGTTACCATGTCCTCTCCATTCTTTTTCAAGCAAAACGTCACTTTCTTCAGTTCTTGGGTTTCTAATTTGTCACTATCTCAGACCCCTGATTAATTTTAATGTTACAAAAAAAACAACACTTTAATGCAGCACCTAGAGTCAAGCCCATTACCCTAAATCTTGCCTGACTGGTGTGAAATGTTGCATTTTCTCTTTTCCGTGGCCGCCAAGTGCAGGCCTGATTTGCCTGGCTGGCTTGGCAGGACAGCGTGGGGAGTTTGCAGCGATCCACTCCCACTCTTGGGAGGACGGCTGCCCTCCCACAAGGATCGTCTCCAGGCTCAGGGCACATCATGCGTGAGCCCAGCCACCCACCGTTTCGGCTCTGTCTGTGCCGTGCTGCCGGCGGGTGTGAATCCAGAACCCTGAGACAGAGGACTCCCTGTCCCCATGCTCTCTGGTCTCTTCATCATTCACCTGGAGCAGCATTCACCTGGAGCCAGCCTCTCCTGATTGTCATCCTGTTGGCAGGTTACCCCAAGGGCCACCCTGAAGCAGAGTGCTTTGAGGCCGACCTGAAGTACTTGAAGGAGAAGGTGTCCGCCGGAGCTGATTTCATCATCACGCAGCTGTTCTTTGAGACCGACACGTTCCTGCACTTCGTTAAGGCCTGCGCCAACATGGGCATCACCTGCCCCATCCTCCCAGGCATCTTTCCTATTCAGGTGAGGGGCCCAGGCGGGCTCATAGGCCCTGTGAAAGTGCTTCTTTGTCGCTTATTAGATTTCGCTTCTTTGTCGCTTATTAGACAAGGCGTTGGTTCAAGGGAGCCTGGGCCGTTCCAGCCGACTCCCTGGATGGTGCCCCAGTCCTGCACCGCATTGCCTCGCCATCCCCCTGTCGCTGCCTCTGATTTTCCCCAGAAAATAGCATCAGTGTCTGTTGAGGGGCTTTTTGTACTTTCATCTCCTGATAAGCATCACTAAAAGGGATTATAGGTCTTGTTATAAATTTGGTCAGATCAGAGTTCCCCAAACTTGGCTGTCATCAGAACCACTTGATAAGCTTTTTCAAAAAATGGATTTCTAGGTCCCACCCCTCAAAGTTCTTGTTCAGTAAATCTGAGATGGGCCCTGGGGATTCGTATTTTACTTCCTGAGATTGACAGGTGATTCTGACAATCGGTGAGGCTTGGGAACAACTGGGTTAGGTGACTACCGTGTTACCAGTAGACACACCTAGGGACTAAAAGGCTGGCTCAGTCCGACGCAGGAGTGCTCACGGGCAGCTGCTCTGCTCTGCAGGAGTGGGGAAAGCAGGACAGCCCAGGCACGCTCCTGCAATATGATGCGACTTCCCTGGGTCCTTCTGGGTGACGCTGCAGTTCGCCAGAAGGCCTAGCGGAGGATGGACAGGGTGAGAGACAGGCTGGCAGCTGACCCCATGGCCCCGTGTGTCTTGGACAGGGCTATCACTCCCTCCGGCAGCTTGTGAAGCTGTCCAAGCTGGAGGTGCCACAGAAGATCAAGGACATAATTGAGCCAATCAAAGACAATGATGCTGCCATCCGCAACTATGGCATCGAGCTGGCTGTGAACCTGTGCCAGGAGCTTCTGGCCAGCGGCTTGGTGCCAGGCCTCCACTTCTACACCCTCAACCGGGAGATGGCCACCACGGAGGTGCTGAAGCGCCTGGGCATGTGGACTGAGGACCCTAGGTGAGGGCGGTGGCGCAGAGAGCCCCAGAGGAAGGTCCTCTTGGTGCTGGCCCTCACGGTGGCACAGAGGGATGCCTGTGCCGTGGCTGGCTGGCCACACCAAGGGCTCCAATCTCAGAGGGAGTTGGCTGGAACGGCCCAGGCTCCCTGGGGCTCCCTCAAACCAACGCCTTGTCTCTCTGTTTCCATCCTCCCCCAGGCGTCCCCTGCCCTGGGCTGTCAGTGCCCACCCCAAGCGCCGGGAGGAAGACGTACGTCCCATCTTCTGGGCCTCCAGGCCAAAGAGTTATATCTACCGCACCCAGGAGTGGGACGAGTTCCCCAACGGCCGCTGGTGAGGCCTGCAGACATGCCTTGCATTCATATCCTAGTTCTTGGGAGGAAAGGGCAGAAGGAGACTGCGTGCTTATGGTCAAGCCCTGGGTGGGGGTCAGGGGCAGAATTTACAAGACTGGCCTCTTGGGTCTGTGGCGACAACTGCCCTGTCAGGAGCCCAGGGTCCGGAGTGATCCCTGACCTCTGGGTACCTCCTCTGTCAGGGGCAATTCCTCCTCTCCAGCCTTTGGGGAGCTGAAGGACTACTACCTCTTCTACCTGAAAAGCAAGTCCCCCAAGGAAGAGCTGTTGAAGATGTGGGGGGAGGAGCTGAGCAGTGAAGAAAGTGTCTTTGACGTCTTTGTGCACTACCTCTCTGGAGAGCCAAACCAGAACGGCCATAAGGTGAGTGGTGCCAGGCTGCGGTCCCTCGTCCCATCCCCCGCCCTGACTCCAGCCGTGGGGCTGTCACTTCCCAGCCCGAGTCGCCTCCTCTCCATGTCGTGGACATGGCACCACAGCCAGGGGAGGACGGTGAGCTGGGAATGCCCACCTGGAAGGGGCTTGTGGAGGCAGAGATGGGCTGGGTCTCTGACGGGGACCGTAGGGGGCAAGGACCCAGGGGGCCAGAGCTGACCATCGCCCGCAGGTGACTTGCCTGCCCTGGAATGACGAGCCCTTGGCGGCCGAGACCAGCCTGATGAAGGAGGAGCTGCTCCGAGTGAACCGGCAGGGCATCCTCACCATCAACTCACAGCCCAACATCAACGGGAAGCCGTCCTCTGACCCCGTCGTGGGCTGGGGCCCCAGCGGGGGCTACGTCTTCCAGAAGGTGTGGTCTGGATGCGTAGGGCTACCCTACCTTGGCCAGCACCCAGAGTTCCCCAGAGAGTGGGACAGAGCAGCGTTTCTCTCCCAGGCTCTTAATTTTGAGTAACAATGGATCAGAGCAGACAGGGGTTTACACTTGGAATCAGACAGACCTGGGCAGGCAAGTGTCTCTTTAGTAAAGTGCAACATCACGCGAATTCTGGGGCTGAAACGGTATGCACAGTGCTTGACACACGGGAGGAACTTAGGAAGCATTCACCAAACGGAGCTGTTGTTACTGTACTGAGTGACACCTTCCTCCTAGAGCTGCTGGACTAAAGCCCGTGGGCTCTGGAGCCAGAAAGACCTGGGACTAAGTCCTAGCCCTGCCGCCTTCTGTCAGGGTGGCCGACTGGAACCTGCTCTCCTCCTCGATGCCCACCTTGCAATGTTGTGAGCATGATAGCAAATCCATTTAAATAAACACAGCTTAATCTCCAGTAGGCACTGGTGCTAGAGGAGATGTCACTGTCATTGTCATAACTAGTCACTGGAGAGGATAGACGTGTCGGGCCTCTCCTATGCCTTACCTTGTCAAACTGGATGTCCCTGTGCAGCTCCTGCAGTGGTTTCTCCATGCAGCCGCCCCTGACCGACTGGGAGGTGGCAGACACCCTCACACCTGCTGCCCTCAGCCCTTGCTGTGTATTGGGCAGCTCCACGATTTGCGCTTGATCTGTGTGGTCACCACTAGTCCCAGTGCCTTAGGTGTCCTCCCGTGTGTGTCTGTGAAAGGGTGTCTGGCAAGGAACCGGGGTTGACGTGACAGGCGCCTGTCTCCCACAGGCCTACTTAGAGTTCTTCACTTCCCGAGAGACGGCAGAAGCGCTTCTGCAGGTGCTGAAGAAGTACGAGCTGCGGGTTAATTACCACATCGTCGACGTGAAGGTAGGTGGCTCCCGGGAGCGCCCACGTTTATTCTTCAGTCAGCAATCGCCTAGCACCTCGCCCAGGCCAGGTGTGATGCAAGACACAGACAGACAAAACCGGGCCCTGCTCTCAAAGAGTGCCCGGCCTAGTGAGGGAGGCAAATAAATGGATACTTGCCAGCCAGTGTGATAGGAAAATCAAGCTCAGTGTGGTATGCCATAGGGTCCAGAGGAGGGACAGCTAACCTGGGTGGTCAGGGAAGGCTTTTTGGAGAGGTCACGTGTGGTCTGAATCTTTAAGGACTGAGAGGAGTGGGCCTGCAGGGAGGGCACTCCCGGGAAAGGGCAGGGGACGTGCACACACAGAGGGAGCCACACCTCTGCCAAGAAGCTGGGTAGGGTTGGGGAGTGTTAAGCAGGGGCCAGCAGGTCTGCCCGGGTCTGCTCTCACCCCTGCCCCACACCCCCAGGGTGAAAACATCACCAATGCCCCGGAACTGCAGCCCAATGCCGTCACTTGGGGCATCTTCCCTGGGCGAGAGATCATCCAGCCTACGGTGGTGGATCCCATCAGCTTCATGTTCTGGAAGGTAAAGAAGCCAGGCGCCGGCCTGCCCCAGCCACCTTGAAAACCCCATGCAGGAAGTCTGGCTGGGTCCCAAGTGTGTGGCTAAAGGCCACACCCCCAGGGCCCGAGACTCAGCCCCCGAGACGTGCCCTGCACTGACTCACCAGGGTCAGCATGTACACGTGGTGTTTGTTTGCTGGCTAGGGTGGGAAGTGGGTCTGTTCTATTCCTGGAAATGTCCTGCTGGGTAGCTCCAAGCCCTTGGAGCGCTGAGGGCATGGAGCCTGACCCGAGGGCAGCCCTGCTAACCTTGCCTGTGTGTATGTGTGTGTGTGTGCGTGCGTGTGTATGTGCGCGTGTGTGCAGGACGAGGCCTTCGCCCTGTGGATCGAGCAGTGGGGCAAGCTGTATGACGAGGAGTCCCCGTCCCGCATGATCATCCAGTACATCCATGACAACTACTTCCTGGTCAACCTGGTGGACAACGAGTTCCCACTGGACAACTGCCTGTGGCAGGTGGTGGAAGATGCACTTGAGCTTCTCAACAGGCCCACCCAGAGTGAGAGGGAGGCGGAGGCTCCGTGACCCTGTGTGCTGATACCCTGAGCTGAGGGACACTTGTGTCCCATCTTCCTCCTTCCCAGTCCTGGTTCTCCCGGGAACCCTACTCTCTTTCGTTCCTCCCAAGCCCTGGCCTGCACTGCCAGGCGTGATGATGGCAGCTGGACTAGCGTGAGGCTCCCAGGCTCTGGCTGGACCTCAGTCGGCCCCACACGGAGCCAGGTGCTCCCTACACTGGCCGCGAGTGTGTGCTCTGTTGGTGGGTACACCTCCACCCTGCAGAGGACCACAGTCGGGGGCACACCACCCTCCCTGACAAGGAGGGAGACTGGCTGTGGCCAACTAAGCCCTTGAACCACGGCAGCCTCTAGGAGCCAGCCTGGTACTCCCAGTGAACTTGCACCGGGGGCCCATGTGATACAGGCAGAGCACACATGGGCCATGGTGGCATTGTAGAAGACATGTGGCAAAGGGAAGGTGCTGCACCTAACCTTGTCCTAGACGTTGGCAACCAGGCCCCACCTACTTGTGACTGAAGGGGCACACACTGCCCCCTAGTACTTGGCCGTCCACAGCACCAGGCCCCTGGATGGGCTTGGGCTGACACCTAACAATGCAAGCGTCTCTCGCCATCTCCTCCCTGAGAGCTCGGCGGGGCTCCTCCCCTTTCTGCAATGCTGCTTTTTGGAATAGTTGTCTCTGTGTTCTAATGGCTCGAGAGAAAAAGTGCCCCTTTAAGGGTTGAAGCAGTCTGACCCCTTAAGCTTGGTGGCAGCCCCAGCCTTCCCTTCTTTCCCCTGGCCACGGAGATGTCGTCTGCCCACTCACTGTCAAAGGCAAAGATGAGGTTCACCTCAGCAGAGGCCCCAGCTCTGCGTGGAGCTGTGCGGCAGTCAGGCTTCTGGCTTATTTGCTAGGTAGACTGCTAACCGCCCGCTGCCCTCCCCTCCGCTCAGAAGCTGTCTGCTGGCACTGCTCCCTGGGGCAGTGACTGGCAGGTGCAGATGGGCTGTCCCCTGTCCTGGGTCACTGGTTCAGCAGAAAAGAGGACTGCAGCCAGGGTGGGGGCGGGGCGTCTCAGAGCAGCCTGATGGCAGAGGAGGTGGGCACAGTCGAGGGGCTCCCTCTTTGCTCCCTTCCTGGCCCCGCTGGCTGGGCAGAAGGGCAGCCTTTCCGAGAGACTGAGCAGAGAAGCCGCTGGGACTGCGGAGGGCACTTTATTGTCCTTCAGAGCTCCTTGAGCTGTCCGTCCATCGCTGTTCTCCGTGGGCGTGTGGGGCACAGTTGCTTTTCTGGAAAGGCTGGGCTCACTTCTGCTTTTTAAATTATTTTTTCCTTGTTTTTTGTTTCTTCCATTTTTAAAAATTCCCCCCCTTTTTTCTTTTTTTCTCTTTCTCTCTTTTCTTTTCCCCCCTAGTTTTGCTTCTTATTCTATGGGAACAAGTTACAGCTGCAGCTGGGCCCCCAAGCCCACCACCCCTGGGGACTCAGGAGCTTCCCGCCTGCTCCAGGTGCCTGGCTTGCTCAGGAGTGTTGGGCTGCTGGTGGCTCCTCTCCTTGGGCTCCTGGTTGCCAGGCGCTGATGCCACTTCTTAAAGGCCTGGAATTGGACGGGAGGAAAGGCTGCTTGTCTCAGCTCCCTCCAGGGGCTGTGCTGTGCCTGCTGAGAGCAACCCCTGTGCCCAGCTCCTCCTGTCCCCAAGACCCCTCTGCCCCAAGCAACCAGCCAGCGCTGCCCCAGGCCAAGTGTACAGGCTTAGAACAGATCTGACGTATGATCCCAGAAGCTGTGCTCAGAGTAGAACAAATGCGTAATAGGTGCTCAGGGACCCAGACCCTACGTGGGCCAGTGTGATCAGCAGCTGCACTCCGGGCCAAGCCTCGTTCCCAGCCTGGGTGCGCGGGTGGCACTGGGCTGAGCTTGTGGCTTGAGTCAATCAGGGCTCCGGCATCCAGGCAGTGTGTTCTGGAACTGACTGACCCTCCCTTCCCTGAAAACAAAGGGGCCCTGGGCGTGGTGAGCAGGAAGAACCCCCTGCTCAGCAATGTCCATATGTGTTGCTGGTTTTGGAAGAGTCGCTGGGTAAAGTAGGGAGGGGAGGTGCCGGTACCTGGGAAAGGACCCAGCTGTCTTCTTGCTGCTGTAACCGTTGAGCCACCCGCAGTCTCAGGACCCGCTGCCGCCACGTCCGCCAGGCCCTTCTCAGGTGCCACTCCCTGAGCTGTGTGGACAGTTGGCAGAGAAGCCCTCCCGCACCCACGCTCCCTAGCAGCCCCCAGCCCTGTTGCTGCTTCTGCACGCCTGTGGCACCAGGGTGAAAGGGCTGTGACAAGGGGCTGTCATCCGAGTGTTAACAATGCAGATTCCTGGGCCCGTCCCCCGAGGCTTCAGACTCAGTAGGTCCAAAGACCATACTTGGAGGGACACTGTTTCTAGGGGTGAGGGTTGAGGATGGGATGAAACAGGAGGTGGGCCCAGGGCCTATGAGCCTCCTTAGGAGTGGGGTGGGAGGGGCCGCGCCCCCTCACCAGGGCCCGTGCCAGCTGCTCCGCCCCTTGAGCATCCACCCAGCGCTGCCACATCACAGCCAGGCGCCGGGCCGTCTGGGAGCCCTGCAGCCGGCGAAGCAGTGCCTCAAGGCGCCAGCGCTGCAGGTACTTCCTCCTGATGGCCGAGAGCATCAAGAGCCTTCAAGGCCAGGAAAAAGGGCAGAGCCACAGGCCTGGGCCGGCTCCTCCAGGACCCCACAGCTGTGGGCACTGGCCAGGGAGGGCCCAGCTCTGGCCATGGCTCAGCCCTCGCCCCACCGCGTGCCCACACACAGCTGCTCTTACCCCAGCCTCCTTTTATGGGCCCAACCTTGGCCTTGGAGGGCCCTGGGTTCGGGGCTGCGGTGCCCTCCTGGTCCTGTGGGGGGCGGCCCTGGGGCCAAGCTACAGCAGTCAGGCCCCTGCAGCCAGCCTGGAGAGGGGAGTGGAGTCAGAAGAGGTGAACACACTGGTCCGGCAAGGCAGCTTGCGCCTTGGCATGTGCCCAAAAGCTGAGAGCAACGAAGAGGGTCCACGAAGGTGTAGCGCTAAGCATGGCGCCCCCTTTCCCACATCTGAGCCTCCCACGGCTCCAGGCTGCTGCCCAAACAACTGACAGGGTGGGACAGGAAAACCAAGTGTTTTCTCAAAACAGCTGTTTAAGAGGAAATGAGTGAGGGACATGGTCAATATGTATAAGACCAATTTGCCAAGGGGCTCAATCTGGACCCCTGAGGGCTGGTGGCGCCTCACCCCTGCACTTGTCACGTGAGGCAAGGTCTCCTTACTCTGAGCCCAGGGCGTTTCCCTCTGTGTCCTCTGTCCACCGAGGCTGTGCTGCAGTGTTGGCCTGGACGGCACTGGCCCTCTGGCCTGTGTCCAGCAGCTGCGGGTCTGAGGGAACAGCCAGAGAGGAACACCTGAACGCAGCAGGCTTGGGCCTCCTGGGGCCCGGCCAGGGGGTGGGGGTTGTCCTTTCCTGCCCTGCCCTGTGCCTGTTAGCAGGGCCTCCTACTCGTGTGTGCACAAAGTATGGGATGGTTCCCATTGCCCCATGTCCCCCGTGGTCCCCAAGCCTCCTGTAGGAGACAGAGGAGGTGCCCAAGAGCAGGCTGGCCAACGGGACACATCACTGCCTCTGCCCGTCACCCCGTGTGTCTGACGACATTCAAGCAGACGGTGGCCGATAATAGCTACCACTCGGCGGGAGCTTCCCTGTGCCAACTGCAGCCTGGGGACTCTCCCCGCCTGGACTTCACAAAGTTGCATTGCTTGTCGGAGTCCTGACCTCCCGGAAGTGGTCTGACTCTGGAGTCCAAGCCCCCGGCCGGTACTCTACACAGAGAAGGGGCTCTCCAAGGGGACTCTGCCACCACGAGATGGCCTGATGCCTGCATGGTCAGCAGGTGAGGCTGCCTGGGTGTGTGTTCACTGGGGCAGAAAGGAGGGGAATCAAGCCCCTGGGTACTGCGCCCTGCATTCAGTTTCCAGAAGCCTCAGTTTCTCCATCAGTGTATGGGATCTTTGTCTCTGCTGACAGGAATGGAATGAAAGTATAAAAGTGCTTTGAAAAAAGATTGCCTTGTAACACATACCTAGAAATAAAATACCCTGAGGCCCCAGAATCTGCTGTTGCCGTAGCCCCATGTATGTGATTCTGCACATGACCAAAGCTAGGGTCTTTCAATTCCATTTTAAAAAACAAAAACTGTCATAACTTTTTTTCTTGGACTCTTTCTCAAATCGATTATATTCTTTCTGGCATTCTGAAATAGGATTTGTGAAGATGCCAATTGATCTTAGGAACACTGTCTCGCCTGCCGGGATCTCTGGGGCTGTGTCCCTCACTGCTATGTCCTGGAGTGTGGTGCGGCATCATTTGTGCCTGACTTCCATGGCCTCTTCCTCCCGCCAGGCCATCAACTTTTCCACCACCCTTTGTGGTGTTGGAACTAACCACTTCTGGTGTGGGGAGGGACTGACAGTTACCTTTGGGTGGAGCAAGTTATGAAAGAAATTTGTTTTTTCCGACTTTATACTTTCTGATTTATCTGTAATGGGCATATTTCACTTTTCTAATATAAAAAAAAATCTTGGACAAAACATTGCTATTGTTTTTGGGGTTTTTTTGAGACAAGTCTCACTTCGTTGCCCAGGCTAGAGTGAGTGCCGTGGCGTCAGCCTAGCTCACAGCAACCTCAAACTCCTGGGCTCAAGCAATCCTGCTGCCTCAGCCTCCCGAGTAGCTGGGACTACAGGCATGCGCCACCATGCCCGGCTAATTTTTTCTCTATATATTAGTTGGCCAATTAATTTCTTTCTATTTATAGTAGAGACGGGGTCTCGCTCCTGCTCAGGCTGGCTTCAAACTCCTGACCTTGAGCAATCCGTCCGACTCGGCCTCCCAGAGAGCTAGGATTACAGGCTTGAGCCACCGCGCCCGGTTGCTATTGTCTTTATGTACCTATGTTGATCTTAGATGGCACCATGATATGTAATGAATTTAAGTGTCTGTCTCCCGAAGGGACTGTGGCCCCAGCACGTTTATCTTTGCAGCAGACCCACGTCTGCCGGCACTGGGTAGGTGCTCAGCAAATGCTTTCGGATCCAGAGTTTGTGCAGAGCCAGGAGGCTCAAGGAGAACCAGGGAGGGGTGCTGTCTGTCTACAAGGCTGCTGGCCCCTGGAGAAGCATCCAGCGTGCAGCCACCATGGGCCAAAACAAGCTGATTCTAAAGCCAGTGGCCCGAGGACCATCTGTGGACCTCCCACCCACCTGGGCCGCCGCTCACCTGCTTCCAAGGGGCTGGGGTGTCCAGCAGCAGCAGGAGGTGCCCCCTGCCGGCCATCCTGGGCCAGTGCTTAAAGTTGGCCTCGGGCCTTGTGCAGACAGTGCTGGCTTCCCGGGCCCCAGCCTGCCGTCCCAGCCACACTCTGAGCAGCGCTGTCCGCCACTGCGCCCAGTGGGTCTGCAGGAGGCGCCCGAGCCCAGCCTGCTGGAGCTGGGTGACAGCAGCTCGCTGGACACGGTCCTGGGCCACCGACTGGGCCCAGGCCTCTAGAACCCTGAGGGCGAGGGGAGGAGCCCAGACCCAGGGCCATCAGGGCCAGGACACTGGCAAGCCCTGCAGAGAGCCCTCCCCGGTATCCCAAGGGCAAAGCCCCACCCCTGTTCTGGAGAATAGAGTTAAAATGAGCATGGGGAGCAGCCAGGAGGGAGAAGAATTTCACACGATGGGGACAAGCATCCTGTTTAGGGGTAGAGAGAGGACAGTCCTGCCAGCTCCACTTGACCGCCCCTCCCCTCACGAGAATGCCAGTTTACGGCACGCTTGCTGGGTGCTGGCCTGCGCCCAGTGCCTGCAAGGCAGGCTGTTGGAGATTTCCCCGAGGAGGGGCCACGCAGCCAGAAAGTGGCAGAGCTGGATGTGGCCCCAGCACCAGCTGCAACGGCCAGGATGGCCTCTCCCTATCACCCCCAACCACCCTCCTGAGCCTCTGCCCTGCCCCAGCCACAAAATACCCTCCAGCCCTGCCACAGACAAGCTGCAGGCTGATCAGGGAGCACAGCTGGGGCTGCCCTCAGGCCATGGCTCTCACCGGACACTCAGCTTCCAGGTAGCATGGGCTCTGCTGGCCTGGCCAAGGCGGGACTGGCACACCCCCGGGGTCCAGCATAGGGCCGCCTGGGCCCCAGCTCTCCATTCTGCCAGCTGCTGGGCCCCACGGCGCCGGCCCAGGGCCACTCGCCATGCTGCGAAGGCCTGCCAGGCCCGGGCCCGCTGCACGCGGCTTCTCCAGCAGGCCGGGGAGGCCCAGGCCACGAGCTGCTCCCGTGCCCGGGCTGCAGCCGCTGGGGCTTCCCGCAGTGTGGCCGCCAGCGCCCTTCTCCTCGGGCCATCCTGGAAGTCTCGACGCTGGGCCTGGTGCGGCCCTGGCTCTCTCACAACCTCACGCCAGGCCTGGAAGTAGCTGCAAAATGGGCAAAGGAGCGGTCAGCCAGCCGCCCCTGTGGGGACACTGTGAACACTTGCAAATTCGTACTGAGCTCTGGGCAGAAGTGTCATCTATCCCCTCTGCTTAATTTTAAAATATGCACGAATGAGCTGTCTGCTTGTTCCCCCAGAACGTCCCCGCCTGAATGAAGAGTTCGCTCTCTTCTCTCGGCAGCAGCAGCAGGATCCTCCTGCGCCACGACCTGCGTCAACACGCGCTGTGGGCGGACGTCTGAGGAGTCGCTTTCCCGTCTTCATTGTATCCCCTGAGACAAAAGGACTCACCCGGCCAGGAGCTGCACTCCTGGGGCTTGTTAGGGCCAAAGGTTAGGGGGTTGGGGTTGGCCAGCACCCCCCAAAACAGACAAAGAGGTGCTGGTGGTCATGGCCCTCCATCTCCAGGCTGGGGTCTCCCTTCACACCCCCTCCCTTCCTGGGCCCCAACCTCCAGGGCCGCCCTTCCGGCTTCCCACCCTCGGGGCTCTCCGTCTGCCCCAGGCCCGCCCACCTCTGCAGTAGCAGCTGCTCTGGCCCGGCCGCCATGCGTCTCCGATGAGCCGTCGCCTGGCGCCAGCCCTGGAACACAGCCCTCCGCAGGCCCTGGTGGCAGCCCTGCGCCCACCTCTGGTACCTGTCACGCAGGAACTGCTGCCCTGGGGCCAGAGAGGTGCTGAAGTGCCAGTGGCTGCTCATTCCGGCCTCTCCCCTGTGCCCTGGGTCCCCTGGGCCTCTGCCCCACCAGCCCTCCACCCCGACCCAGGTGGGAACAGAAGATGTCTGGGTTAAAACGCTTCCATTGCAAGTGTCCTCCTGGGGACCAGGCTGACCTCACTCACAGAGGTCTTGGGGCTTTGTTTTTTAAAAATTTCTTGACAACATTTAGGAATTAGGAGAATTCAGAGAAAAATCTAGATTTTCAGTTTTTCTTTAAAAACTAGGTCTGGCAACACTGTGGGCAACGACTGGGCTGAAGAAGCTACTGTCTCCAGTGGGCAGGACACGGGCTTTCTAGAACAATCAAGGCCCAGCCTGTTAACGCAATGCACTGGTGCAGTGGGCAGCCTCCATATGGCCCCTGATGGCCCCGCTTCCTGGGGGTCGCGTCCTGCGCAGTGCCCCCTTTGAGCAGGGACTGGATTTCCTGACTTGCTTCTAACAAATAGAATTCAGCAGCAGTCATGGGATGTCACTTCTGATAGTGGGCTATAAAAAGACTCGCTTCTGGCCTGGGCACACTCTCTCACTTCCCCTTGGGTGGCTCACCTTGGGGGAAACCAGCTGCCATTCACGAGGTGGCCTGGAGAGAGGCCCACAGGGCAAGGCCTGCCCATGACCCTGGGAGCGACCTTGGAAGCGGATGTCCCTCCCCCACTGAGCCTTCAGAGGACACTGCAGCCCTGGCTGACAACTTGCCTGCAGCCTCCTGGGAGACCTCGAGGCAGAGGAAGGTGCCAGCTAAGCCACACCTGGACTCCTGCCCCACAGGAACTGTGAGACGGTTAAAGGCTTGTGGCTCAAAAACGACCACATATTTGGGGAATTTGTTACACAGCAATAGATAACCAACACAGTTGATCAGAGAGCCCTCTTCAGCTCTGACCCTGGCTTAGCTGGGTGTAAACTGAAGTACAAAGAAAATGGCTTTTTCCTTATGCGTGGAGGCCGGGACCCCAGGAGCAAACCTGTCTGGGAATAACCCTCCCCGCTTTGCTGGCCGCACTCCTCAGGCCTCTCCAGCAACGTGCAGCCTGAGCCAGCTCAGCACTCCTAGATCCTCCCCTCCCCCTTGGCCGGTTCCATTCCTGCCACCCCAGCCCCTCTCCCCGCTGCTCTGCCCTCCTCCCGCCTCCTGGAGACCCCCCACTAACTCCGCCGGGCTCTAAGGGTGCCGCGACTTGCCCACTTCTACCCCCACTCAGAGCTCAGACCAGTGGGTCTGGGAGGGCAGGCGAGGATGATGAGGATGACAAAGATGAAGACGAAGGTAACGGTGACACCTACCAGGAACTGTGCGTGGAGTGTTGCACGGGACCCCCACAGTGACCCTGTGGGGCGGGTGCTATGCCATCCCCCCTCCACAGATGATGGGGCTGGTGAGCAGCGAGTTTGAGGTGCACACGGCTAGGGGACGGGAGAGCAGGGACTCCAACGTACCCTGCAGAGGCCAAGCCCAGGTCTGCTCTGCCAGCCCAGTCCTGGGTGTGCCCCGGGGGTCCCATCCCCGCACTCTGCTACAGGACATGCCATCCTGGGTCTCGCCGATGGCCCCTGGCCCCTTCCTCACCCACAGTGCCCCCGACCCAGTGCTCGACTCACTCTGCCAGTGGGAGCGCCAGCAGCACAGGGCGCCATGCGCCAGTCGCCAGCCCCGCTCCTGAGCCCACTGCTCCGCCTCCTGCCACTGCGCCAGCCGCCGCCGCCACAGCCCCAGCACAGCCCTGCAGCTCCGACCCCAGGCCCAGCGGGCAGCCAGCTCTCTCTGGGCTGCTTGGGCCGTGGCCCAGTGGCTCCAGCTGAGGAGGACGCTGGGAAGGGGAGTGTCCACCCTGAGGATGGGCATTGCCGCCCAGGCCAGCCCTCTCCCCTCCCCTCAGCAGCAGGATGGGGCGCAGGGTGACTCTTCCCTCGGTTCCCGTCATGAGGGACGGTGGATTGCTGGGGACTGCAGGGGTCCAACACCTCTCTGAGGGTCACATGCCAGGTGGTGGGGATAGGATGGGACCCAGGCTGCCAATGCCCAGTCCTGCGCTCAGCCACTAGCCATAAACATTGCTATGACCCAGTGCTTGCTGCGTGCCACGCACCGTGCTAGGGGATGTCCGTGCCCCCACCTCGCTGATGTCCATTGCAGTGGGTGCTATTATTACCCCCATTTTATTTATTAATTTTTTTGAGACAGAGTCTCATTTTTGTTGCCCAGGCTAGAGTGCCGTGGCGTCAGCCTAGCTCACAGCAACCTCAAACTCCTGGCCTCAAGCAATCCTGCTGCCTCAGCTTCCCGAGTAGCTGGGACTACAGGCATGTGCCACCATGCCCGGCTAATTTTATATATATATATCTGTGTGTGTGTGTGTGTTTAGTTGGCCAATTAATTTCTTTCTATTTATAGTAGAGATGGGGTCTTGCTCTTGCTCAGGCTGGTTTCAAACTCCTGATCTTGAGCAATCCGCCCAGCTCGGCCTCCCAGAGTGCTAGGATTACAGGCGTGAGCCATTGCACCTGGCCAGCTCCCATTTTACAGGTAGAGAAAGAGAGGCACAGAGAAGTTAAGCAACTTGCCTGAGACCACACAGCCACTAAGGGGCAAAGCTGAGATTAGAACCCAGGCAGGCCAACGCTCACATTGTGCTAGGACATGAATACATGAATGAACCACAGCTGTGAAATGTCCAAGAGGAAGCGTGACCCTGCAGAGTGCCTCACGCCGGCCCCCTCCTGGGAGGACAGGAGGAGTGGAGTCTGGGGCCAAGCTCACAGGGGTGTGAGAGGGGAGCCCCCCACCCGGATGGGATGCAGACCCCGAGGGGCTGCTGCTGTGCAGGCCGAGGACTGCTGGGAGAGACGGCCAGGGCGCAGCAAGTCCACAGAGCGGTGGGCAGCACGGCTCGCCCGACCTGGGGTGGGGGGGTCCCTACCGCCGCTGGAGGGTGCGCTGGCTCCACCGCACTGCGCCCCGGGACTGCCGGGCCAGCACCTGCTGAAGCAGAAGGCACAGCCCCTGCTGCTGCCCAGCGGCACAGACAGCTCACCCGGAGGGTCTCCAGGAGCCCAGGAAGGAGGTGTGGGGTCCCTGTCCCCAGCCCTGTCCCCATCCTCTCCACCCACCTGGCCCTCACCTTCTCCAGTGAGCTGCAGGGTGTGCTGCGGCCCAGCGAGGCCTGTCCTCCCAGCACGCTGCCCGGCGGCTCCAGGGCCACGGCCATCCTGGCACAGCCCGACGGGGTGCCCGGGCCCCACGCCCGCAAGCGCCACCACCTCAGCACGCACCGCATCATCCGGCGCCGCACGCTCTGGAAGAAGGAGCTGCGGAAGAGGCAAGAAGTCCCTGGGTCCCAGCCTCGAGGCCAGAGAGCGGAGGCCACCCCACCTGCCCGCTGGGAGAGCCGGGCCAAAAGGGTGCTCGCCGTGGGCCAGACGCTGCGCTGGCGCTCGCTGGAATCCATGGGGGCCGCACGACACACCGATGCCCACCGGGGTGCCGCCCCCAGAGATTCTGACTTCACGGTCTGGGTCCAGCCTGGGCTTCTGGACTTTTCCAGAGGCCCTAGGTGACTCTGATGAGCAGTGAAGGCCGGGACGATGCTCTACCCCGTCACTGGCTGGTCCTGGCCACACTCCCGGGGCGTGGGGGGGGCCACGCGGCTGACCGGGGTGGGGCAGAACCAGGCCCAGGGACCCCGGGCTCCGGAACCCACGTGCACAACCACACCAGTACTTCTACTCTACTCCATTATAAAGATAAGAAAACTGGGGCCTGGGGAAGGTTATCTCCCCAGACTCCAAACGGTGGCAGACCTGGGTGGGCCTCGTCTCAGACTAGCGGGGCAGCCCGGGTGCACTGCAGGGAGGCACCCCCTGTGCCCTGATGCCTGAAGGCCGGAGGCTGGACCAGGGGAGGGAGGGCTATGTTCTGAAGGGTCATAGTGAGCTGGTTCTCCTGGAGTTCTAGGACTGAGGGTCCCAGTGGACCAAGTGGCTGTGGGGATCACGGATGCCAGGTGTGTGGCTTTCAAGGAAAGAATTCTTTATATATATATATTGTTTTTTTTTTTAATTTCAGCATATTATGGGGGTACAAGTGTTAAGGTTACGTGTATTGCCCATGCCCCCCTCCCCCCCTTGAGTCAGAGCTTCAAGCGTGACCATCCCCCAGACGTTGCACGTCTCACTCATTGTGTTTGTATATACTCATCCCCTCCTCCCAAGGACAGAATTCTTTTTTTTTTGAGACAGAGCCTCACTTTATTGCCCAGGCTAGAGTGAGTGCCGTGGCGTCAGCCTAGCTCACAGCAACCTCAAGCTCCTGGGCTCAAGCCATCCTGCTGCCTCAGCCTCCCGAGTAGCTGGGACTACAGGCATGCGCCACCATGCCCGGCTAATTTTTTCTATATATATTAGTTGGCCAATTAATTTCTTTCTATTTATAGTAGAGATGGGGTCTCGCTCTTGCTCAGGCTGGTCTCAAACTCCTGAGCTCTAAACGATCCGCCCACCTCGGCCTCCCAGAGAGCTAGGATTACAGGCTTGAGCCACCGCGCCCGGCCCAAGGACAGAATTCTTAACCCTGCTCCCACTGGCTTCCGTTCCTCCTGACATCCCGTCGGGGAAGGCCATCCTTCCCTCCTGAGCCCACCCTGCCCTCACCACAGCCCTGGCCTGGCTCTGACCCCGGCAGTGACCCTTCTGCGCAAAGGCAGCCCCAAGAAGGTCTTGACACGGGGGCCTTCCTGCTCCTGGTCCACGCTGCGACTACAGCAAGCTGCTCCACCCCTCTGAGCCTCGGTTTCTCTACTTGTGTAATGGGGCAGACGGGGCTGGGGGACAGAGCTCTGCTCCCTGCTCCTTCCCTAACTTGTTTGTGGTACTTACTCTGTGCCTACGACATGCCAGGCACGGGCTGGAGGCCGCGGGGGGCAGCGGGGAAGGCCAGACGTGGCCCCTGCCACAGGGGCTTGGCTCCGTGTGGAGACGGCACCCGCTCAGGTTGCAGCCACCTCGGCAGAGCGCCTGACTGTGTCCCGGGCAGCCCCGTGGCCCCCGCGGCTCTCTACCCAATCGGTCTCAGTGTCCCTAGGCCGCCTCCTGGGACCTGGCTCCTGCCGGCTACCACAGTGTGCCAGGCCCCGTGCTGGGCCCGCCCCATGGCCCCCGGCCCAACCCTAGGTGACAGGCTCGGGGACACGTACTTGGCCCGCTGGCGCTGGGAGAGCCTCGTCCTCCAGAGCAGCAGCGCCCGGCGCAGGGCCAGTCTCCGGCAGGCTTCCTGCAGGGAGCCCCGGCCTCGCTCCTGGGCCAGCCTCTGTGCCTGGGCCGCTGCCCCCAGGCCACGCGCCCCGGCGGCTCCAGGGGCTGAGCCGCGGAGGGCCCCGATCCCTGAGAAGCAGTGGGGGAGTCAGCCAGGTCCCCACCGCCCCCCCTCTGCCCGCAGTTGTCGGTAGCCCCCGTGGGACCTCGGCCCCCAGCCACCGCCTCCAGACCTCCCCGCCCAGGAGGCCTCAAAGATCCCTTCTTCCCCTGTCTGGTTGTGGGGTGGGGGCAGGGCTGGGTGACCCCATCAGAGCAGAAGCTTCCCAAGAGCAAGGACAGACACCCCCCTTCTGGGGGGATGTGAGATGACCAGGGAGCCTACAGGGGCAGGAGATGGGACAAAGTCTCTCTCGCCCAGAGCAGCTCATGATGGTGGGTGGGGATGTGTCCCAGCCAAGGCCTGCCCACTCCAGGGACCCCTCCTGGACCTTCCTAGGCCCCCAGTTCTACCACCTCCCAGGACAAGGATCCACACATTCGACTGGGGCCCACAGAGGAAGGGGCTCGAGCGACATGGTCTGCTGGGGTGGGAGCCCCTCGCCCATCATTTACGCACCTGCCTTCTGCAGGCAGAGGGACAGCTGGGTCACCTTGGCCCCATCTGAGACCCGGAGCTGTTTCATCTGCACCCACCGTCCCAGGCACGTCCTCAGGACCCCCGCCCGGCGGTCAGCCAGGTGGTCCCGGTACTGGGACCCTCTTTGCACGAACCGCTGCCAGGCCTCAAAGCACCTGGGAGAAAGTACCCAGGCTGAGCATAAGGACCGATGGCTGCGGGTGCAGCCGCCACCAGACACACTGCCGAGGCCTCGGGCAAGCCACTGTCTCTCTGGGCCTCCGTTTTCCCATCTGTCGAATGGGGCTGCTGTGAGGACGCATGGCATGCCACCTGCTCAGGCCTGACACCATCACCTGCGGGCACCTGGATGGCCCCAGCAGCCTCCAGCCTGGCCACTGGCATCCATGCGCGACCCCTCCTGCCAGTTCCTACTCAGTAACCAGAGTGGTGTTCTCCCAATGTCAAGTCAAACCGTCCTCCTCTCCTGCCACCTCCTGGGGCAGCAGCTCCCTTGCTCTTGTAACATTTCAACCCCTCTGCACGGCCTGCAAAGACCTGCAGGATCTGGCCCCACGGTCCTTTCCAGTCCCCCAACCCCCAGCCTGGACTGACAAGGCTGCAGCTGTCCCTGGAGTGCGCTGCCCCCAGGGGCCCTGGCCTGGCTCCTCCTGCACACCCCGCTGAGCCAAGCTGCAGGCGGGGCAGCTCCCTGTGCTAAGAACTCCGAGCGGAAAACTAGGCTGGGGGTTGTGCCCAGCAAAAGGCTGACAGTGGGAAACTCCAGCAGACAAGCAACCTAGTTGCCTCAACAAATAAAATGCAAGAAAAACACGTGGGGGCAGCCCATAGACTTTGACTCATCGACCAGTCTCAGCGAGTGGATCTCCATTCCAACTCTGACACCATATATACCGCAAAACAACTGGAAATTTGAGTAGTGACCGGATGTTTGTGGGTGTTAAGGGATTATGGTTCGTGTTTTTAGGTGTGAGAATGGTGTTGTGCCTGTTTTTTTTTTTTAAAAAAAGAGTCCTTGCCTTTTAGAAATGCACATAAAAGTATTTAGGGATGAGACGGTGTGATGTTTGGGATTGGGAGGGGACGAGTTGGGGGCACATGTGAACAAGCTTTCCTAGGAGGCCGGCTGTGTTGAAGCTGGGTGGTCACACACTGAGGGTTATTGTCCTATCCGCTCCACTTTTTTTTTTTGAGACAGAGTCTCACTTTGTTGCCCAGGCTAGAGTGAGTGCCATGGTGTCAGCCTAGCTCACAGCAACCTCAAACTCCCGGGCTTACGCGATCCTCCTGCCTCAGCCTCCCAGGTAGCTGGGACTACAGGCATGTGCCACCATGCCCGGCTAATTTTTTCTATATATATTAGTTGGCCAATTAATTTCTTTCTCTTTATAGTAGAGACGGGTCTCACTCTTGCTCAGGCTGGTTTCGAACTCCTGACCTCGAGCAATCTGCCCGCCTCGGCCTCCCAGAGTGCTAGGATTACAGGCGTGAGCCACCGTGCCCGGCTTGCTCCACTTTTGTGTAAGATAAAAATACACCATAATAAAACGTACACCACCAGGGAAAAAAACACAGAGATCTGTGAACCTTCCCGCTATGACACTCAGCCTGTGGCCGCTCACTTCTTGTCTGTTCCCCAACCGGCCACGGGTCCCCGACCGAAGGGGGCAGAGGTGGGAGGCCGCGCTAACCCGGTTTATGGCCGGCGCGTCCCAGGCCTGCCAGGCAGCCGCGTTCATTCCTTACTTGGACGCTCGTCTCTCAGTGCTAGGAGTCGGGAGCTGACTTGAAGGGAAGGGGGTCCCCTACCTGCGCAGCCAGGCTCTCTGCTGCTGGGGGTCCACACGGGCTGCGTGGGCAGCATGACGGTGCCAGGCCTGGGGGGGCCTCCCTGTCCTCCAGGTCTTCTGTGTGGCCCCGGCGGCCTCCCTTGGGGCCCCCCTCTCCCGCCTGGCCTGCTCCTTCTGATGGCACCACAGGAGGAAGACTATGGAGACAGGGAGGAGAGAGAGCGAGCGAGCAAAGGGGAGGATCAGAGCCAGGAGGGGCTACTGACACTTGGGGCGCCTGTCGCGCCCATCCCCGGACCTCCCCATCTCTGGTGCCTGACTAAGAGACACCTGGTTCCAACACTCAAGCCTCTGCTGTGGGTCTGTCTCAGTGTGAGTGTCACTCAAATGCAGGTGGGCACACTCATGCTGTGTGTCCTCAAGCTGGTCCCTCAACTTCTCTGTGCCTCAGTTCCCCATCAGTAAAATGGGCACAGTAAAATGGGTCCTCGTGGAGGTCGTGTCTGGGAAGTTGCTCATTCGCTCTGGGCTCCCCCGCCCCGTCCCCACCTGGTGAGGGGCTCAGGCCCCACCTGGCCTGCCTCCATCTCCCCCCCCCCCCCCCCCCCCCGCCAATACACACCACCTCACCAGCCAGTTGCCGCAGGGCCTGCAGCATCCAGACTTTCCCGTCTACACCGTCTGGCCTCTGCCCAGGACGTGACAGAATGTGCTGGGCTCTCTCCTCCTCCCTCGGACTCCCTGGGCTAAGGCTGAAGCTGCCGGACAGAAACTGAAGCTGGGCCGAGGGAGGTGGTGTGGTCCCCACCTGTCCACCCCTCGCCAGGCGGTGCCCTTGGGAGCCGGGGTGCTGAGCCCCTATTTCCAGACATTCATTTTATCCCTGATTATAAAAGCTATGGGGGGGTGGGCAGTTCTGCTTTGCTTTATTTTCTTCAATATTGTTTGGATTTTTTTTTTTTTTGTGAGACAGAGTCTCACTCTGTTGCCGGGACTAGACTGCCGTGGCGTCAGCCTAGCTCACAGCAACCTCCAACTCCTGGGCTCAAGCAATCCTCCTGCCTCAGCCTCCCAGGTAGCTGGGACTACAGGCATGCGCCACCATGCCCGGCTAATTTTTCTATATATATTAGCTGGCCAATTAATTTCTTTCTATTTTTAGTAGAGACGGGGTCTCGCTCTTGCTCAGGCTGGTTTTGAACTCCTGACCTTGAGTGATCCTCCCACCTCGGCCTCCCAGAGTGCTAGGATTACAGGCGTGAGCCACCACCCCTGGCCTGTTTGGATTTTTTTTAACAACATGTATTTTTTAATATATCATTTAAATAATTATTTAAATACATTTGTTCAATTTAAAAATAAGAACAAAAACAATACACTGCTGAAGTGGGAAACTGGGGAAATGAAGAAGAAAATAACCAATAGAGATCGTTTTCTTTTTTTAGAGATAGGGTCTTGCTCTATCTAGCCGGGGCTAGAGTTGCAGTGACACCATCATAGCTCTCTGCAGCCTCAAGCTCCTGGGCTGAAGCGATCCTCCTGCCTGAGCTTCCTAAGTAGCTGGGACTACAGGCGCAGGCCACCAGGCAGGCTAATTTTTCTTGTTTTTTGTAGAGACAGGGTCTCACTATGTTGCCCAGGCTGGTCTTGAACTCCTGGCCTCAAGCAATCCTCCAACCTTGGCCTCCCAAAGTGCTGGGATTATTTTGGCCTTTTTTTTGAGACAGAGTCCTACTCTATCACCCGGGCTAGAGTGCAGTGGCATCATCGTAGCTCACAGCAACCTCAAACTCCTGGGCTCAAGCGATCCTCCTACCTCAGCCTCCCAAGTAGCTGGGACTACAAGCATGCGCCACCACGCCCGGCTAATTTTTTTTTCTTCTATTTTTAGTAGAGACGGGGTCTCACTCTTGCTCAGGCTACTTTCAACCCTCTGGGCTCAAGGAATCCTCCCACCTCGGCCTCCCAGAGTGCTAGGATTACAGGCATGCGCCACTGCGCCCGGCCTCATTTTGACCATTTTTAAGTGTACAGTTCGGTAGCGTTAAGTATATTCAGATTGTGTAATATTTTAGTACTTGTTTTCCTTTTAGTCCTTTTTCTAAGCACTGTTTTACATGTTTGGTAAAAAATATTTTAGATACTATTTTTATCCTCTCCTTTTTTTATTTAACATTGTCATACCATTTTATTCTTGCCTTTAAAATTTCTATGCAGATACTCATAAAAATACTTCCAAAGAGGGGGACGTGAGGGGATGAAGCTTTCTAGTTGATTAATATACTTCTATTTTTTTTTTTTTTTTTTTTTTGAGACAGAGTCTCACTTTATTGCCCAGGCTAGAGTGAGTGCCGTGGCGTCAGCCTAGCTCACAGCAACCTCAAACTCCTGGGCTCAAGCAATCCTCCTGCCTCAGCCTCCCGAGTAGCTGGGACTACAGGCATGTGCCACCATGCCCGGCTAATTTTTTCTATATATATTAGTTGGCCAATTAATTTCTTTCTATTTATAGTAGAGATGGGGTCTCGATCTTGCTCAGGCTGGTCTCGAACTCCTGAGCTCAAACGATCCGCCCACCTCGGCCTCCCAGAGAGCTAGGATTACAGGCGTGAGCCACCGCGCCCGGCCTATACTTCTATTTTTAATGTTTTTTCAAATCAAGCATGCATTACTGTTATGATTGGAAATAAGACCAATAGAGATATTGAAAAGAAAAATAAAGGAAAAAAGAGTAGAAAGGAATTTTTTGAAAGTCTTCTAAACATCCTATTGAATGGTTGCTCCTTTGTTCATTCCGTGGTCGAACCCTAATATCCTCACTCACTGTTGAGCATTTAGGCTGTTTCAAAGTTCTTACCATCATAAACGATGCCATCGTGAGGGACACCTTTCGCAAACATCTCTGTTCGAGTCTACTCGCTGCACCCCGTTCTCTCATGGGGGAGGGGAAGGAGGGGCAGCAAGGTGGGAAGCAGGGGAGGGAAGGCCACCAGCTGCCCAGGCCACACTGACCACCTGGGTGTCCCAGCCTACCTGCTCCTCTGGGCAGTGTCCGCCACTGCCTTCCTTCCCAAGGAGGGGCCCCGGCTCTGGCCCCCGCTGGAGGGTGGGAGTCCTGACCCGGCCTGGACGGGGTGCTTCTCCTGCTGCCGCTGCAGAGCCAGGCTTCTCCACTGGGTCGAGAGAGAAGGGGGAAGGCGATGTCGGCCTCAAATGTGCCTCCCAAGGGAGCACCAGACAGGGACGGGGACACGAGTCAACTACCCCTATCAGGTTCCAAAGCCTGTGGTCTTTTTTTTTTTTTTTTTTTTTTGAGACAAAGTCTCACTCTGTTGCCCGGGCTGGAGTGCTGTGCCGTCAGCCTAGCTCACAGCAGCCTCAAACCCCTGGGCTCAAGTGATCCTCCTACCTCAGCCTCCTGAGTAGCTGGGACTACAGGCATGCGCCACCATGCCCGGCTAATTTTATATATATATATATGTGTGTGTGTGTGTGTGTGTGTGTATGTTTAGTTGGACAATTAATTTCTTTCTATTTTTAGTAGAGATGGGGTCTCACTGCTGCTCAGGCTGGTCTTGAACCCCTGAGCTGCAACGATCCTCCCACCTCGGCCTCTCAGAGTGCTAGGATTACAGGCGTGAGCCACTGCGCCTGGCCAAAGCCTGTGGTCTTAACCACTGAACTACCCTGCCTCTTTGGGAATGAAGGAATGAATGAATGGAGAAATGGATCCCTGCAGGCAGTGCTTTTCTTGGGAGATAAAACCTGGGGCTGGGCCCTCCCGGAGCACCCTTTTCCCAAGGGGGGAAGAACATGGACGCACCCTTCCGGTCCTGGCTGGCAAATCACTAATAAAAAATACCAACCACTTATATGGTAGAATGCTTGCTAGGTGCTAGGCAGGGTTCTGAGTCCCTTATATTTATTAATTTAATCTCACAGCAACCCTGGTAGGTATGTACTATTATTATCCCAGTCTAGAGATAAAATGACTGAGGCACAGAGAGGTTAACTAACTTGCCCAAGGTCACACAGCTAGAAAGTGGTGGGGGCAGGATAGTTCAGGTGTCTGGACTTGTAACTACATGCTCTAGCCTGATCATTCCTGAGGTGCAACCCGTCCTCAGTGGGTGCCCTCTCAGTAGACGGGGCCCCCTCCCCGACACACCAGGGCTTCGCTCGTCCCCTGGCCCAGCCTGGAGACCTCTGACCTCTCGGAAGCTCCGGGCCAGCAGGGCCTTCGCGTATCGTCCCCATGCCGCCTCCAGCCGGGCCTCCCGGAGCCACAGGGCCCACCGCAGAGCCTGAAGGCCCCTTCGCAGCAGCTGCCGGCGGCCCAGTGCCACCGCTGCTGCCACGGCCCGCCGTCTCCGCGCCAAGTGCCTCCAGGCTCTGAAGCATCTGGACAGCAGCTGGCGGCTGGGCACAGACCAGGGCTGATCAGGGGGCGGACCTGGCCCTTCTACCCCCGGGGAGCAGCTGGTGGCTGGGCGCCGCCCGTGCACCTTGCCAGCAATCACGGGGTGACGTGCCATGCCGCAGCAGGGAGGACTTCCCTCTTACTGGGGGCTGGACTTGGCAATCCCAGACAAGAAAGGCCCTGGAGGCCAGAGAACACCCCATTTGAGGGACAAGAGTCCGGGGCAGCCTCAGGTCAGGGCCCCCGATGCCCCGAAACCAGGAGCAGCAGTCCCCACATTCTTGTCGCTGGGGCCAGGAGGCTCTCTTCATTCCCCAGCAGGGACAGCCCAGGCAAGGGGTGAGGAGCTGTTCTGGGAGCCTGCCCCACCCCACATCCCCCAGCCCTGGCCTCACCGGACTGCCTCCGATTCCAGAGCCGCAGTGTTTGGGACCTGGTTTTGGGAAAGCAAGAGGAGGTGACACAGTTCTCAGGCTGAGGAGTGGGTGGGACAGGACTTCCCCTCTCCCATCCCCAGCTTCCTCTGGCCTGTACCTGCGGGGTGCTCCTGGCTACCTGCGGGGTGCTCCTGGCTACCTGAGGGGTGCTCCTGGCTAGGGCTACGTCTGGCGGACAGGAAGCCATGCTCTCCTCCTCCCTGCAGGCCAGCTCCCTCGGGGCCCCCTCCCTCGGGGCCCCCTCCTCTCCTTTCCGCCTAGGTAGGCACCCCTGCGCTGCGCCAGAGAAGGCTAAAGAGCAGGGGGTGGCCTCCCTGCTGCGCACCCCTTGAGGAGGACGGGGGTGGCCCCTCTGCTCCCTGCCACACACAGGCCCTGGGGAGCAGTCCTCCCCGGGCCGCAGGGGGTGTGCAGGAAGGGGCCTCTGCTCAGGGTCAAGATCTCCAGGCAGCATCCCCGAAGTGGTCTCCGGCCACGCTGGCTTGCTGCGTGTCCAAGACTTTGAGGGACCAGCCTGAGCCCCCTGGGTCTCGAGGAAATCTGCAGTTTCCCTGTGGCCTCGGGGGTGTCTCTTCCTCCTCTCCTGCCAGGAGGCAAGAGCAGGCCGGCTGGGCTGGGGCGCCTGGCCGCTGCTGGCCCAGGGGTCCCGCTGCGCAGCACCGGGGGACCCCTGGGACGCCCTGCACTGGAGACGGGTCGCCTCCAGCTCCAGGCGCCGTACAGAGGCCAGGAGCTGGTGGATGGCAGCGTGGGATGGGGCCCAAGCCTGGCTCTGGCCAGGGACAGCCAGGTCGTCCAGGGTGAGGGGTTCCGCTTCCCCCCTGGAGGGCCAGTTCCCCAGGCCGCGCCAGGACCTGGGGCCTGACTGTGTGTGCCCACTGAGAGGGGCAAAGCCTGCCGCGGGCCTCAAGTCCAGGCTGTGCGTGTCTGTGGCCAGCAGCCTGGACTGCATCAGGCTGCGGGATGGGTGACTCAGTGGCCCCTGGGGTAGGGGACTTCCCCAGGGCAGCACGTGGGGCCCAAAGCTTTCCCGAGGCTCCGGCCAGAGGCGGGGGCTGGTGGTCTCGCTCATGCTCAGGTTACTCTGCTGGGCAAACTCTCGGGCCGTGCCCCGGGGCCTCCCAGCAGCGGGCTGCAGGTTACTCTGTTGCCAGAAGCTTGACGTGGCCAGTGGGCCCCTGCTGTCCCACAGGACTAGGCCCAGGCGGGGACCTGGGCTGGCGAGGTTGGTCTGGACCCCGCAGGGCTCCTGGTGCAGCGCCGCCCCTGGGGAGGGCGTGGCGGCAGGCCTTCCCCTCTTGGGCACCCGCTGGCCACATCCACTGCCCGGGCCGACGCCCAGGCTGCTCCGGAATCTCTGTGGCTCTAAAGAGAGGAGAGACAGTCATGCCCTGGGGGAGGACCTGGTGGTCAGTGCTCAGGAGGGACAGGTGGGGAGGCCGGCCTCAGAGCTGGGCAGGGAAAGGGCCCCAGCGAGAGGGAGCAGGACTCCAGGGGTCTGCTGCCAGCTCTGTCTCCAGAGTGGACCGATGGGTGCCCCTGGGGGCCTTGGAGGCAGGTGGTGGGGGCCACCGGGAAGCAGGGAGGGATTTAGGAGGCTGTTGAGGGGCTCTCAGGCATCAGGGTGGCAGGTGGGCAGAGCGGAGGTTCGGACAAGCTTCAGAGGTAGAGACAACAGGCTCACAAGAGGCGGGTAAAGGGAAGAAAGGGATCAAGGCTGACTCCTCGACTTCCAGCCCGAGCACGCAGGACACGGGGCAGCAGGCTGTGGTGACAGCGAGACCCCATAGAGCAATCGGCCGACTGTGAGCTGCTCTGGGGCACACGGAGGTGGGGCTTGGAGGCCCCCGTCAGCCCCCAAGGCCACTCCACAGCCCCAGAGTCCTGGAGGGGATGGATGAGTCGCCCAGGAGGCTCTCAGCAGCGGGCCTGGCAGGTGGAGTGGACCCTGAAAGTTGCCGCTATTTTGTGCATAGGAACTAAAGTTTCAGAGAGGTTAAGCAACTTGCCCCATGGTCACACAGCTAGAACATGAGGAAACTGGGATATGAATCAGAATCTGAATTTGTTCTTGGGCTGCTCCCACCCTTGGCTGGACCAGCTCTGCGGCCTTCTTACAGCCCTGAGAGCCTGAGCAGGGAGGCCCCCAGCCCACCACCCCTGGCACAGACTGACCTACGAGAGCCCCATCTCAGCCGGGCCCAGGCCTGAGCCTCTTCTTCCTGACCTCACTCACCCAGGCCCTAGCCTGGAAAGACTTTGTCCTGCAAGTAGCTGCCTGTGGGCGGCAACTCTTTAGAATTAGCCAGGCCTGGGACATGGGGGGGCTCTGGGCCGATGCCTGCAGGGGCCCACCCAGGCCCACTAAGCCTCTTGCCTGGCCTCAGGGGTACCCCAGGCCTTGGGGGCACGTTCTCCTTGTGACTGGTGTACGGCTGTGGCTCCATGGAGTCCAGGGCGGTGTCCTTGGTCTACGCCATGCTCAGTGGTCTGGCTTGTTTGGTCACGTGGGCTCTGGGGGGAGAGGACAGGCTGCCCTGGCTCCCACCCAGCCCTGGCCTGGCTCTGGTCCCCACCCCCACCCTTCAGCAGCACCCTGGCTGCCTCCTGCCCAGCCTGCGCTGTCCCGGGCCTGCCCCTCACTGGTCGGGCCTCTTGGGGGCTCATCTTCTGCCCCACATATCTTCTCCCTTTCCGTGTAACCTGCTGGGGTCTTCCTGTGCCCGCTCCTTCTAACACTGACTGATAGCCCCAGCCACCACATGGACGCCACTGCCTGGGCCGCTCTCTGGGAAGGGGGAGCCTGGTGGAGGGCGGGCTTCCTGTTGCCACTTCCTCTCTGCTTCCTGTTGCCACTTCCAGACCACTCTCCCTCCCCCCTCTGGGAAACACTCCAGCTTTAAGCCGTCTGCAGCTGAAGGACATCTGGGTGGAGCCTCCGTTCCTACACATGCTCAGTTCTTGGTTCCTGTCACTGTCTCCAAGACACGCCCGCCTGAATTGTGTGTGATGTCACCATCCACAAGGAGTCCCCAAGGACGCCTGGCCCTCGGAGCCCTCCCCCTGCTCCCCTCCCCCAGTCTTGCTGTTCACCTGACCTCAGCCACCTGCTCCCATGGTCTCCCACGACTTTGTCATTGAAGTAACTGCCCCCTCCACCAATTCAGTTTCAGAGTCCACACTGCCTCTCCGGCTCATACCCGCAGTGCCCCAATGCCAGCAGGCCTCCCCAGTGACACCCCAACCCTCTGGCCCCCCCACCCTCCAGCTGTCCCTTGCACCCTGGATATCTCTCTCCCCTCCTTCGGCAGCTTCAGGATCAGGAATTATAATCATCCTCTTGGAGCCCCCCCTGTCCTCGCCACACTCGCTTGGTGAAACTGCAAGGCTGGTGAAGGCAGAGCCCCCCTCGCCCACACCTGGCAGTGACAGTGGCTGGAGGCAACCTCACACGTGCACTTGACTGCCGCCCCTAGTCCCACCTGCCACCTCCAGTGGGCCTGAAAGGACGCTCGAGCATCAGACTCTGGTCCCCTCCCTCCTAGATACTGCTTCCTGCTCTCTCCTCTGTCCTCAAACCTCTGCCACCTCCTTTCTGGCTGCCTCCCCCTCAGCACGTGTGCCTGTGGCCTCCCCTGCTGGGGACCGACCAGCCATGGTCCCCTCCCAGCTGGCCCTCCCTCCTTGTGCTCTGGGTGCCTCTTTGTCTCACCTGCCCACGGGCAACACCCGGGGCCAGCATGGCCCCCACAGCCCCAGGGCACAGCTTGGGGACCAGGCTGAGGCCCAGATGTCACCCCCTTAGGCAGGGACCCCACTGTCAACACGTCCCACACCTCTAGTGAACAGTCACGGTGAGCACAGAAGCAGCCGGTTATTGCTTCCAACTTGAAAAAACAAAACAACACAACCCCCCTCCCAAAACACCCCTCTTGAGCCTCCAGGTCCCAGGCCATTTCTCACCCTCATCACAAGCAAATGCCAGTTCCTCCCCACCTCCCCCATGCGACCCGCCCCACAGAGCTGCCTTCCAGGGAACCGAGGATGCCCTGACTCCAGGATGCCGCTGCAGACGGGCAGTCTGCGCCTCCCCCACACGCCCCCCCCCCGCAGGTGTGTAACGGGCACTGCAGCGTCACCGCGCCCACAGCTGAACTCCCTGCCCTCCCGAAGACCAGCTCTCTACCATCTCTAGGGAGGCCCCTTCTCCACGGATGGCAGTGCCAGGCTTCTGGGGGCTCAGACGAACATCTTGGAGCCACCTGACGCCCCCTCCCTCACCCGGGCAGCTAATCCCACCTGCTCTCCCTTGCAATGGCAGCCAGAATCTGACCTCTGCTCTGCCTCCGTCCCGCCTCCCTGGGCCAAGCCACCATCGCCTCCACCTCCCAGCTGGTCTCCCTGATTCTGCCCTCGTCCCCACGCCCAGCAGTCTAGTCCCCACGCAGCGCCAGGCTGATTCTCTGAGCGCTTAAATCAGACCAGGCCCTGCCTCTGCCCAAATGCCCCGAAGGCTCCCCAGCCCCTCAGCGTCCCCACGAGCCTTCCAGGCCCCAGGTTGCCACACTGAGGCCTGGGCCAGTGGCCCCTTACTTCAATAAAGTTATATTGGAAGGAAGCCACGCTCACTGGTTCATGGACTGTCTGCTT
The DNA here is from genome assembly GCA_008750895.1 of Mirza zaza. Lineage (NCBI taxonomy): Eukaryota > Metazoa > Chordata > Mammalia > Primates > Cheirogaleidae > Mirza > Mirza zaza. Next base: position 57,690 of record VSMD01001131.1, read on the forward strand.
CCCGGCTACCAAGGCAGAGCTGAATAGTTGGGACAGAGACCTTAAGGCCCACTTGAAAGTCTAAAGCATTCGCTTTCCGGCTCTCAGCTACCTTCCCAGCCTGCCCTCCCTCCTCTCCCCCTGGCCCACTCCTCTCCAACACACCAGCCTCATGGCTGCTCCCCCAACAGGCCCCGCACGTCCCCACCACAGGCCCTTTGCACCGCTGTTCCCTCTGCTGGACCTCTCTGCGCTCTCCCTCGGGCCTTCCAGTCCTGCCTCCAAGGCCACTGCCACCTCCCTGCCGTGCTCTCCCGGCCAGTGGCGCTGACCGCCACCTAAGGTCGTGAAGAAAGGGGTGTGTTTCTCCCTGCAGGGGCCTCTGCGCCACACAAGGGCAGGGTGTTTCGTCTCTTTTTTCCGTGCGTATTTGCAGCACGTAGACTAGGGCATGGCGCACGGTAGGGGCGCAGGACCACATGTGATTAATAAGTGAATGACAGAACCATGCTAAGCACCCCGCAGCCTTCAGCGGGCATTTCATCTGCGCCGCAGCCCTGAGACTGGGGTTCCCCGTTTCGCAAATGAGGAAACGGGCGCTTAGAAAGGCCGCCTGCCCAGCCCCTCAGGGGGACAGCCCCGGCGGGCTCCCCACCCGGACCACCCCTGCCCCGCGTCCCGCCAGAGCTGACCTGCGCAGCTGATGCACAGGAGCCCCTCCTACACCGCCCCCACGCCGGGCTCGTCCGTCCTTTGGCCCGCCGCCCCGCCGCATGCCCGTCCGCTCGAGGACACTCGGAGCCTCCCGCCCGTCCCCACCCAAGCAGCTGGCGGTCAGCTTCCTGGCCTCACGTGCGTCGGTCCTCCTCGGTCCGCCCGCACCCAGTCTGGTTTGAACCTGGAGGGGACTTTGGGTCCGGCCGGCTAACGACCCGGCCAGGTGGGGGATGGGGGTGGAATGTCAGAGCTGAGAAGCCCCGCCCCGTGGGCGTGGCCTCCGGCGACAGCTGCTGCGCACGCGGTCCTCTGCGTGCGGCTCCGGCCCGGGCACCGCAAACCCGCCCGCGGGGCACGCGGCCCGGGGCAGCCTTCTTGCGCGCGCAGTACAGGCGCAACTCTCCTGGCCTTCGGGTCCCCCCCCCCGGGGTGCGCGGGATCCACGGTGCCCCCTCCTCGTCCTGCCGTGAGCCTGGGCCAGTCGCACTCTGAGCGCCAAACGTCCCTGCATTTCCCCCTGCCAAGCCTTTGCCTACGCCGCCCCCACCGTGCCCTGCTGTGCCTTCCCTCCCTCTGCCCTGATTGTGCGCTTGCTCCTTTCTAAGCACCCCTGCTGGGAGAGGAAAGAACACCGGGACTCCTGTGATCAAGATTGTTCTGCTGCTGTGTGACCTTAAGTGAGTCCCTAACCTTTCTTTTTTATTTTATTTTATTATTTATGTATTTATATTATAAATTAAATTATATTAAATATATTTAATATTTTTATTAAATTTTATTAAATTTTTTATTAAATATATTAAAATATATTTGATATTTTAATTAAATATATTTAATATATATAAATTAAACATATTATTTATATATTATTTTATTTTATTTTTGAGACAGAGTCTTACTTTATTGCCCAGGCTAGAGTGAGTGCCGTGGGGTCAGCCTAGCTCACAGCAACCTCAAACTCCTGGGCTCAAGCAATCCTGCTGCCTCAGCCTCCCAAGTAGCTGGAACTACAGGCATGCGCCACCATGCCCTGCTAATTTTTTCTCTATATATTAGTTGGCCAATTAATTTCTTTCTATTTATAGTAGAGACTGGGTCTCACTCTTGCTCAGGCTGGTTTTGAACTCCTGACCTCAAGCAGTCCTCCTGCCTCGGCCTCCCAGAGTGCTAGGAGTCCCTAACCTTTCTGAACATAAGGCATCTCTTCTGTAAAAGGAGGGGGGCAACACCTACATAACTTACCTCCGGGGTTTGAAGTGAGGGTCAAATGTTTAACAAATAAATACCAAAGAGCCTTTTAAACTCTAAAGCAGTTCTTGAAGGAGAGAGTGATTTACTGCGTCCTTAAGTCTGTGTCTACTATCTCCTCCCACACCTGGTGGATGGAACCTTTTGTTGTTTAAGTTCTGATCCTCTTTTATCTCTAGTAATATTTTTTGCCCTAAAGTCAAATTGTGGGATATTAATTTAGCCCCCAGCTCTATTTTGGTCCTTATCTGCCTGGCATAACTTTTTCATCCTTTTGCATTCGGCCCTCTTGTGGCCATACTTTTAGGTATGTCACATGTAAACACAATATAGCTGGAACTTTGAAAAATCTGTCTGACGGTCCTGTATCTTAACTAGAATTTAATTCATTTACAAGTGTATAATTTTGACATATTTAACCATCTTATTTTTGTGCTTGCTAATGGTCACATTTTTTCCTCCTTTCTTGCATTTTTTAGAGTTGATCAAGATTTCTTTTTCCTCAGGATTTTTTTTTTTTCTACCTCTGGCTTGGAAACTATGCAGTCCTTATCTATTCTTTCAGCAGTTATTCAAGATATTAGGTATATTTAACAAAACCTAAAGCTAATCCAGTATTTACCCTCTTTCCAGACAAAAAAGGGCCTTTAGAACACTTTGTCTCTGGTCAGCTTCTACTGATTTATATATTATTATTGTCTTGGAGACTAAACTGCAGGTTTACTATTTCCTTTGTGCATCTAGATCTTTCTGGAAAATTTTCCCTGTTCCACCAAAAGATTCTTTAGACGTTTCTGTATTGAAGATCTATAGGTGATAAACTCTATTGTCATTCTTCTGAATATCTTTATTTCACCCTTGTTTCTGAAAGATAACTCACTGGTACACAATTTTAGGTTGACAGTTATTTTTCTCACCATTTTCAAGATACCATCCCACTGTCTTCTGACTTCTTTCGTTGCTGTTGAGACATCAGCTGCCAGTAATTGTCGTTCCTTTAGGACGCTATCCTTTCTATCTGGCTGCTTTGGGAATCTTAATTTTTGTCTTTGGTGTTCAGCAGTTTTCATTCATTGATTCATTCATTCATTCATTCTATAACTTGTATAAAGGACTGGCTAGTTTCCAGCACTGTTCTAGGTGCTGAAGATACAGTTGTCAACGAACAATGTTCCCTTACGCCTTTAACTGTAGGTTTCTATTTATTTATTTTGTTTGGGAATTGTTTGGCTCCTTGAATCTGAAGTTTGGCAGCTGTCCACTTTTTTTTTTTTGAGACAGAGTCTCACTTTGTTGCCCAGGCTAGAGTGAGTGCCGTGGCGTCAGCCTAGCTCACAGCAACCTCAAACTCCTGGGCTTAAGCAATCCTGCTGCCTCAGCCTCCCGAGTAGCTGGGACTACAGGCATGCACCACCATGCCTGGCTAATTTTTTCTATATATTTTTAGTTGGCCAATTAATTTCTTCCTACTTTTAGTAGAGATGGGTCTCGCTCTTGCTCAGGCTGGTTTCGAACTCCTGACCTTGAGCAATCCACCCACCCCAGCCTCCCAGAGTGCTAGGATTACAGGTATGAGACACCGCGCCCGGCCTGGAAGCTGTCCACTTTGGAAAATACTCTGCCATTATCTCTTTGAGTGTTGCTTCTTTCCCATCGTCTCCTTCAGGAACTCTGGCTATGTTTATATTGTCCCTTCTCACTCTGTCCTTTGTTTCTTCACCTCTCTTTCACATTTTGTCTCTTTTGCTGCGTTCCGAGTAATTTCTTCAAATCTATCTTCCAGGCTACCATTTCTCTCTTCAGATGTATCTATTCTCTGAATTAACCTAGCCCTTGGGCTTCTGATTTTCATCAGTTTTTCCTCTGTAGAAGCTGTTTTTCTTTTTAAGCCCCACTGGCATCTTAATCGCATTGCCACGTTCCAGCTCTGAAATCGAGTCTCCGTGTGCCCTTGTCCACAGCTCCTCTTTCTGCGCCTGCGTCCCAGGCAAGGATCTAGGAGGTCACTTTACATTGTGCTCTGGGAGCCCTTAGGTGCCCTGGTAAGGATGGGAGGAGGGTGCTCGGTCACACTCACTCTTGTACATACTGGGCAATGTACAAGATTTTGATCAAAGGATTTGAAACAAAATATTTTAAAAGCCACTGGGCTGGGGGAGCTCTAAGCTCCTTTCAAGCTCAAATGTGTGATTCTGAGTTTGCATGTCAGGTAAGACGTTTTGTAACCACCTATGGACTGTGCAGGTAGCTTCTAGACTCCGAGTGGTGCACACAAGCCCCCAACCACCTGGAGAAGGGGACCCTCAGAGTTCTGCTGCCAGGGAGGAAAACCTCCATTAAAATGTAAACTTCCTGAAAAATTTTCCAAGCTTTTGCAGACTTACAGAAAGCACTCAATAAATGTTTATAGAATCGATAATAAAGGAATAGATGGATGGCCAGACAGACTGGTCACCATCTCTCTCTTTGAATAATTACATGGTAACAGGGGTAATGAGATCTAAAACATTTACTAAACATGTCATTTTCAATTCCTGCTAATCCCTGAGTCAGACACTATTATTATATTATCCTCATTTTTCAGATGACAAAACAGAGGCACAGTGAGGTTAAGTGACTGTCGTTTCTTGCACAGCCAATTTCAGGGTACCTTTGGGATTTAATCCAAGGCTCGATAGCCCCAGAGCCAGTTTGGAGACAGGCTGTGAAAACTGGAATTTCTGGGCCATTTTGGAGACTGAGCACAGGCGGAGGTGGGGCCCTGTGGGTGCTACCAGCTCTGGTCCAGTTTTGGGCAACAGGAGAAGGCAGGGACCTCCCTTGGGCAATTTCTCTGGCTTCCTCATCGGGGGGCTCAGCTTTGAGAAAACAAGACATGGATTTGAAAACTGGACAAGTGACTTTAACCCTCTCCAGGAGGAGACCAGAAGCAAGTGGAATTTGCTTCCTGTGCCTGACAGTTTCTAGAAGATCAGACACTGTAACCTCAAACCTGGAGAGTGTCCTGCTTCCAAGTCCCTACTGAGAGGGGCCTTTTAAAAGGAACACGGTGGCGAGGATGTCTGGTCGGGCAGCCCTGTTAGCACAGCATGGTCCACCCAAGACCAAACTCCTGGCCTCGCCCTGGGCCCATCCTTCCTCCCGGCCAGCGGCAGCTCCAGCCTCCCAGCTGCTTGGGCCCACGCCTCAAGGTCACTGGCTCCTCTCTGCCTCCCACAGCCAACCCCACAGCAGACCTGCTGCTCACCTTCAAAGTGTGTCCAAGAGTGACTTGTCACCACTCCCACCTCTACCCCCACTCCAGGCCACCAACATAGTCCTGTCAGAATGTAAGTCAGCCCATGTCCGACTCTGCCCAGGGCCTTCCATGGGCTCCTGTCTCACTCAGCAAAAGCCAAAGTCCTGGAAACAACTTACACGAACGCTGCACCCTCTGAGGCCAGCTGCCTTCCAGATCTTCCCCTCCTTCCCTTGGCCCGGCCACACAGCCGGGGCAGGCGTGTTCCGCTCCGCGCTGTTAGCTGTGCCCTTGCCTAGAGCTTCTCATGCTAATAGCACCTCCCAGGTGACGTCCCCCCACTCTGGCACCCCCTGCATCTGGAACACAGCCTCACACACGGGGGGCTCTTGAGCCCTTGTTATATGTGAGCGCTGCCCCTCATGGGGCCTGCTGTGTGGACGGGTCGGCCACACTGGAGACCTTCACCACTCCCGTCTGCCTCTGATGGCCTTGGGCTCCTGGAGCCATGTCGTCTGCATGGTCAGGGAGCCGGAGTGCTGGGAAGTTTAGGTCACCCTCACCCACCCTGGGAGTGGCCCCTGCCAATGACCAGGAAGCCCAGATCCCTTGCTGTCCTGTTGGGGTCTGCTTCTGGGCAACCCTACCCGAGACGGGAGCCTTCCTCTGCCCCCGCCCCACAGAGCCTGTCCAGCCTGGACGTCCGGACACGCCACCCCCTGTGCTTGGCGGGCTCCGTCATCTGCCCCCACTGCGCGGGCCGAGGCCCTGCCCTCGCTCTTCGCTCCCTTTGGGAATCAGACACGTTCACGACACAGCAAGCATGTCGGCCGCAAGCCTTCCCCGTGCCCGGAATAGGTACAAACAACAGAAAGGGTCCCATGCCCCGCAGGCCACACTCCTCCGCCACTCACGGCCACTGCAGTCATGAACTGACATGTGTCGTCCTAGTCCCTACTTTTCTGTTACTGCATATACACGCAAGAACCGTATATGGCCTTGGGGTGAGGTCTTAAAGTTCACGCTAATGCCATTCTGCAATCTGCTCTGTTCGTGTTTGGGGGACCAGTGTTTACAGGAATAGGTCCAGGTCACTCACCGTAACTGCTGGGTGGCACCTGAGGCAGCGAGTGGACTCAGTGGCCCATCTCCCGACAGCCAGGCTGGTCCCAGTTTCCCACGACTGCAGCCACTCCCATCCCTCCACCGGGCACGAGTCCCTTCTCCAGAGAAGCCTCCAGGCCGGTGCTCCCTTCTTTCAGGGGTCTTGGCTTGGAGTGCAGTCCTCCTGATGGGGAGCCCCCAAATCTGAGAGAGCAGCCCCCCGAGTTCACCACCGCAGCCCGGGCTGCGCTCGGCACGTGGTGGGCGCGTGGCCTCCTCTGATGGACTGGTGGATACAGGGAATGGTGGGAGCTGCGCGCTAGACGTTGACCCCTTGGTGCCAGGGACAAGCCAGGATGGCCTGGAAAGGCCCAGGCCCCTGGTCCCAGAGGGCAGAAGAGCCACCTGTGAACGGCCAGCCCAGTCGCAGTGGGGTGGGCCCTGGCCCGGGGACCCGAGGAGTTTCTGGACACGTGTTGGCCCAAGTCGGCTGTGACTAGAACACAGGGGCTGCCAGGAAAAGTTCACCCGTGGCCTCCTAACCTGACACCAGGGGCTCAAGTAGCAACTCCGCTGCTGCTAACAACTCTGCCGTCACGCAGGGCCAGGCACTTTACATTCAGTTTGTGGCACCACCCCTGAGCAGGCACCAGACCTATTCTAGAAGACACGGAGGGCACACGGCTAGTGAGCGGCAGAGCAGGATTCACGCTGATACTGCGCCCGCTGGTTCAGACAAACGGGTGCCCATGCGCACACGCGCCAGGGCCCTCCCAGGCTGTGGCCTCGGCTGGGCCAGAGCCGGGCACAGGGCAGGCCCAGCCCAGCTGATGCGCAAGTGCCCCACTTCCTCCTTCCACGACAGGCCGGGGCAGCTCAGCCCAGGCTCCTCCTGGGGATTCAGAGGAAGAATCTTCCCAGGAGTGGCAGGTCCAGGCCCCAGCCCAGCTAGGAGACAGAACAGGGCTCGAAACGCAGCCTAGCCACAGAATCCCCCAAGCTTTAATGCCATCTTTAATGCCATGGCCCCAGAAGGGCAGCTGGAGGCTGTGGTGGGTCGTGCAGCTACAGGGACCTCCTGCCTCCAGCCCCAGGGTCCCCAGGCACCAAGTGACCAGGCAGTGAGAAGCATGGGGACCTCACTCCCATGCCCGACTGCTCCTGGGGCCGAGCACGGCCCGAAGCTCTCAGAGCTCCTGCAGGAGGGCGCGACAATCTCGGGGGAGCCGTGAAGGCATCACTGGGCCTCCGTGGTGCAGCTACTGGGTGAGAGGTGAAGAAAGAGACCACGGTTCCAGCATGGGAACCGATGGGTGCCTTGAAGCGAGGGGAGGCCTCAGGGAGTTTGGGACAGGAGTGTGCACAGCCCTGGGGGCCCGCGGGGCTCCTGGCCTCCTGGGGCACTTGACTCAGGCAACCCCTGAGATCGGGAATGGGAGGACACGTTCCATCTTAGGTCCAAGAAAGGGAAGCCAGGAGCAACCCTGGAACCAACTCCCAGGCACGAGGAAGGCGACGGCGCCCAGGCTGGGGCCAGGCACAGCAGGGCTGGCTTCAGTACCCTCGGGCGGTTTGCCCCCTGTCCTCTGGGCTTGCAAAGGGGTCCACGGGCGCCTCTGCAGAGTCAATTGTCTGGTAGGCGCTGCGATCCTGAGAAGGTCCAAGGAAGCCTGGAGGGCAGCGGACGTGGGGGGAGGAAAAAGGAGGGTGAGAACTCAGATGCTTTTAGTAAGTCCAGACCAAGGTCCACCCCCAAGGCCAGAGCTGGGTGTCCTGACACCAAAGACAGTGACAGGGGGAGCAGCCCCAGGCATTAAGCCTTCAGTATACATCATTCATTCTATCCTTTCGTATCCCTACGGAGCAGGTATTTTTATCGTGCCCACTTTACAGATGAAGAAACTGAGGGTCGAAAAGATGAACTGACTCGCCTGAGATCACACAGCTCTAAGCTGATGACACTGGGACTGAAACCTGAGCCCAAAGCCAGTGTCCCTGGCCGCCAGGTACCCAAGTAGGCCACGCTCAGGAATCTGAGCCCTGGGCCCACGGGCTGCTCTCTGGCTCCTCTCCCAGGCACGAGGACGTCCCCCACTGCACACATTTGGTCTGGGATCCTGAACAAGTCCCAAGGGCTATAGGCCTCACTTTCCTCATCTATCCAATGGGAGGAACATTCCTGGCTCCCACCATGAGGGGGGCAGGTCCGGTCAGTGCTGAGGTCGGCCAGGGTGGGCAGCCCCAGGCCATTCCTGTCCTCGCCCCGGCTGCTCCCCTGGGCCAGTCACAGGCCACTTGGGGCCTCTCATGAGTGAAAGGTAGAAGACCACTGCCCACCCCTGCCTGTTTGTCTTAAAAAGAGGGAGAAGGGAAGTGAAAGCATGGGTCAGGAGCAGGAAAATGGCTCGGCCACCACAAGAAGGGGTACAGGAGTTCAGAGAGGGCAGGAGGGGAGAGGGCCTTGGCCACCCAGCACCGTCTCTGCCACAGGAGAGGGATGACCCATCTGGCAGGAGAGTGGGGCTCCAGCAGCAGGGCCGGGGGGAACAGAGGTGAGAAGCTGCCCCCACAGGTGCCTGCAGGCCTCAGGCCGCCTCTGGGAGCTGAATGGCGCCCCCCCTGCACCCGCGCTCTGGGTCGGGAGGAGGCCCTGGCTGCAGCCTGACAGCAGGGAAGGGTCACAGCAGATCAGGACAGCCAGGGGCCCACATGGCTCTTGCAGCAGAGACCAGGCGCCTGCACCCCGTCCGGCCTGGGCAGAGCACTGCGCCACGCTCCTCCGTGCACCTGGAGCCCTAGTCCCACGGGGCAAGACCGGCCCACAGGGCAGTGGCCAGGGCCCAGGCAAGGGAGGGCGTGGCGCGGCGGGAGCTGGCCGGAGGTGGTGGCCTCACCAGTGCGGATCTGGAGCTCACCCCCACGCTCCCGGTACATCTGGTAGACGAAGCAGCAGGAGAAGGGCTTGAGCAGCAGGCTGAGGATGGCCATGCCAGCCCCGAAGCGCCCTGTGTCCGTGAGGCCGGCCCGTGGGTAGAAGATACTGATGTACACGATGTCCAGGAAGATGGTGGCCAGCAAGCCACCGAGAAACTGCAAGGCAAGAGACATGCTGTCACCAGTTGACACCCCGACACTCCCACTGTGCCACTGTGGCTCTCCCATCACGGATCCCAGACTGGAAGCTGTTTCGTGCCCTCCTGTGTCCTTGGGGTTTTCTGGAAAGCAGACCGGGCAAGCAGGCAGGGCCCTGGGGACGGGCCTCCTGGCTGGAGACGGCAGGCTGGGGCAGGCTGGGGACTTGGCCTGCCAGCCCCACCGGAGCCCCTACCCACCCATCTCCCATCACCCCTGGGCCAGGCCGGACACAACACTTGGCTCCTGGACCTCTAAGACGGAAGGTCCCTTAGAGTTAATCCAACCCATCTCTACCACGAAGAAAATCTCTTCTCAACTGTCCTGGGCTGCCCCAGCCTCGGCCTGGAGAGATGCGAGCTGGAGCGCTCACTGCCTCCCAGGGCTGAGTGGGTGCTGGGAAGCTCCCGGGTGAGAGACTGCAGCCGGGCTGGGTCAACTCTCCTTCGTAAAGTAGTGGAGTCCTCTCTTGGCCAGGTCTCCCAGCCACCTCCCTCCCCCCTGAAAGAGCCCTCGAGGCGGGTTATAGGGTAGATGCTCCTCTGCCCTTTCAGAGTAACCAATCTGGGGCACTGGTGGGATCCCACCCACGCCTTTCTTGGGGAACACAACAGCAGACTTGGGGTGATCTAAGCCAGGCAAGTGGAGCACAGGCCAGGACAGTGCAGACACATGTGGGCTGGGAGCCCGGAAGCAGATTTACAAGGCTTTAGACCACAGGAAGAGACGGAAGATTGGAACAGGAGTGGGAGGCACAGCAGGGCCGTGGCCCACCCTACACTGCTGCCCCACTGCCGGCCACCTCCTGCCCCGCCCTCCTTACCATGCTTATGGCGTCCACGGAGTCCCGCTGCGCCATGGCCCACACGCCCAAGGCCAGGATGGTGAAGTTGGCCCAGGCGTAGGAGCCTGAGAACACGATGCAGCCCCTGCAGGAAGAGGCACCTCAGTCCCATCAGGTGGCCACCACCCCGTAGGTCCCCTCCCTCCTGCTCTGGGGTCCCGAGGCCTCCTCCAAGAACAGGCCACAGTCTGCGAGGCCACCTGGCTGTGTGCCAGCAATGCCAGCAAATCCCACCGCCTCCACCCCGCTCCCAGATCCTGAATCCATCGTCCTCTCCTGTCGGTATTACTGCCATAGCCACCCCACGCCGGGCTCCTGACTGCCACTGTGTTCTCTAAATAGCAACCGCTAACGTCAATCGCATGCTGTCACTTCTCTGCTAAAAATCCTCCAACGGTTCTCTGTCCCATCTGGAATAAAATAGAGACTCCTCACCAGGGCCCAAAGGGCCAGGAGGGTGCGCCAAACACAGCCCCGCCCTTACTGACCTCAGCCACAGCCCTGTGCTCACCCCTCCACCCTGAACACTCAGCCCCTTCTGTCACTGGTGTCAGCCTGAATGTGCACTGAGACCTCTTCCCTCACCGACCAACGCTAACTTCCACCTCCCTCGTCACTTTCCCAGCACAATGCCCACCACCCTATTCTAATTTTTAGGGTGTTGCTACTGACATTGTTTATGTATTTATTTGTTTGCTTGCCAATCCCATGAAAATCAGGGTCAACATTTACAGAGCACTTGTTAGTATCTGGCACAGTTCTAAGTGCTTTACATTAACTCAATTAGACTCACAAAAAGATAAATTAATAAAACAAATTAACTCATTTATGTGCATTTGTGTGTTAACAACTCTAGGAGGTAGGTGCTATTATTAGCCTCCTTCCACAGATGAGGAAACTGAGTCACAGAGAGTTTAAGAAACTTGCCCAAGGTCACACAGCTACTAAGTGGTAGGGCTGGGATTTGAACACACAGGCCATGCTCCTGCCCAACCTCCTGTGCCACATAGAAAATCCACGGGGCCAGGGGGCTTGCCTGCCTTACTTACAACCAGGGCCACAGGGCCCTGACTGCTCCAGCACACAGCAGGGCACTTCATGAATTCAAATGACGTTCCCTGAAGCATAACATGCAGAAAACTCGTGCAAAGTACTTATGTATTAAGTGCAGTTAGGCTCAATAGGTCTTTCAATAAATCATCTCACCGTTTGTGGGTTTTTGTTTGTTTGTTTTGTAGAGACGGGGTCTTACTCTATTGCTCAGGCTGGTCTCGAACTCCTGACCTCAAACAATTCTCCTGCATCAGCCTCTCGAAGTGCTAGGATTACAGGTATGAGCCGCCTCGCCCAGCCATCATCTTTTGGTTTTAAGAAAGCAGGTGCCTGGGCCCCGGCCCAGATTCATCAACTCAGAACCCTGGGGAGCATGAGTGAGAAATCTGCATTTTAGCCCTGCTCCTCCAGGTCGTGAAGGAAGACTAGCACTGCTCATGTTACTCACAGCCGTTTACACGTGCTTCAAAGTCTGCAACATGCACCTGTGAAATCAATGGTTTCCAGCCTTGCTTTAGCAGAGAAATCTCCCAGAACCACAACAGATGAGAGATGTAAACACTGAAAATCAAGGCTGTGATGCCGGAGCCTGGCTGCGTGGTGGGCTCTACGCAGTCTGACTGATGAGCACTGCCGCACTTCCCCTCCTGGCCCCTGTGGGGTGTGCAGTCCTTATGCCCAGACAGAAACCAAAGCCCTGGAGGGCAGAGCCATTCACCCAGAGCGACCCGGCTAAAACATGGCAGAACCAGGACCCGACCCGGCTGACGCAGTCCCCAGGAGACATGTAGACACAGAGCCTGGAAGACATGTGGACACACACCCCGGGAGACACAACACAGCGCTAGGAGATGCGCGGATGTAGCCGGATACCCAGAGTCACTTACCAGGTTGTCAGCAGCCAGTGACCCAGGAGAATCACCTGTGGCACAAGGGGGGAGAAGGTCTGTGAATCTGAGCACCAGGAGCCCCTCCTGGCACCCTCGAGGGCCTCAGAAATGTGTGTCTTGCACCAGTAGGTGGCCCAGGGTGGAGGAGTAAGAACACAGGCCAGGCCAGGGGGGCTGCCCTTTCACCCCTCAGCCTTCCCTTGGGGCAGGTGACACCCCTTCCTGCCTCCAAGGGCCGGAGGCTCCTTTGGGGAACACAGGGACTTGGCTCTGGAATCAGAGGCCTCGATGGGAAATGGAGGTGATCACAAGAGGGTGATTTCTGGGGCACTGTAGGGGCAGGGGGAAGGCAGCTGCTGTGGCTGAGAGGGTCTGGGAGGGTGGCAGGAGACCGGGGTGGGGGCCTTGGGCCTGGGAAGGAGCGTGGGCTTCATGCCAAGTGCAGGGGGAGCCGTGGGAGACTTTTCTGCAGGGAGACAGCGTGGTATGAGTTAGGATTTGGGAAAAAATCCCTCTGGCTTCTTGTCCAGATTTCTGCAACATTCCACCCTTTTTATTGCCTCCTAGCTCCTTACAGTAACAGCCCGTCTACTGGAACTGGTCTTCACTCTGCTAATCGCAAAGGCCCAACTGGAAAGCCTCGGAGAGAGCAGGAGCAGAGGCTGCGTGGGGGGTGGGGGCCGCTGCCAGAGCTTCCAGAGGGGACCTGGGCCGAGTGCGAAGCTGAGCCAGGACTGGCAAAGGCGGGAGCCAGGCCTGGGCGCTGTGTGGGTAGAAGGTGTGGCAGTGGCTGAGGCCGGGGTGGCCCTAAGACTTGGAGGCCCAGACCCCAGTGGGGCTCAGTGGTCAGTGGGAGTTCACTTGGGATGGAGTTTACTCAAGGGATTGAGGGGTGGAGGGTCAGGGTGGGAGGGAGAGTTGCTGAGAGCCCAGGGCAGGGGCAACGTGCTGGGCCCAGACAGCACCCATGAGCCTGTCTGCAGCAAAAGGCCCAGGTGTCTGGCCTGGATGAAAAGGCCGAAGGCGACATCACCGCCAGCAGTAAAGAACTGGGAGGAAGGAAGAGCATTTTTAGAAGAGTTTCTCTTTACTGCACACCTACTATGTGCCAGGTCCTACGCCAAATACCTGCACGCCCCCATCTGGGCCTCACAGCAGCTTCTGGAACAGACATCATCATCCCCATTTCACAGACGAGAAAACTGGGCTGAGAGGTCAATCATTAATACATTGATCAAGATTCCACAAACAGCAAGTAGCAAAACTAGAACTAAATTTCAACTCTGACTCCCAAACCAGTGCTCCTAAGCTTCACACAGGAGGTATGAGCTTTCAGCAGAGAGGAGCTACTTGGGCTAGTGAGAACCGTGGGCGTCCTTCACACAAGAGGGCAGATGCAATCAGGACAGACAGCTGGGACACTTCGCCCTCATCTCCAGGGCCCGAGGTGGGAGTGAATGAAGCAAACAAAAGGGGCCTGGATCCGTGGCCAAAGTAAAGACTAGGAGAATAATTCTACAAGGACCGATGCACCAGCTTTATAGAGGTCTCGAGGCTCTGCACGGGCTGAGCTGGGTATCACGGAAGGCCAGCTCTAGAGGCCATCTCCACGATCATGCACCTCTGTGTATTATTGAGCACTTGCTGTATGCGGGGCACCCGCCTAAGTGCTTTCTGTGTATGCTGAGGCCTCGCACTCCTCTCTGCTACCACTGTCCTCATTTCACAGCTCAGAAAACTGAGGCTCAGAGCTGAGTGTCTGTAACCTGCCCGAGGTCACGCAAACACTGCCCGAGGCCAGTGGCAGAGCCAGGGTCAAACCCGGCATGTACTGCCTGGACAGCAGGCCTCTCTCCATTACAAAGATGGGGAAACTGAGGCATGAGAGGCTTACTTTTCCATTGGTTTCTCTTCCCAGGAGCTTAACAGAAGTGATCAAATGGTGCTAAGTTTCTTAACCACCAACGGCTTAGCCCAGCACACTGGCACCTGCTCTGTGTCCGCCCCAGAAGTTCGAAGGTGTGCAGAGCGGACGTGGAGTTGCCCTCCCAGGACTGACGTCCAACAGGGAGACACTCGCTAATGAGGTACTCAGCCTTTAGAGCATGAGGTCCAAGGAGACCCCTGTCCTGAAGGGAAGTTTCAGCAAAGGAAACGGAACCTCACTGTATGGCAGGGAAGGCTTCTCTGAGGAAGAGACAGGTGCGGGGCACAGAGGAAATAAGAGCATTTTGAGCAGGAAGGACAGCACCTGCGAAAGTTCTGTGGCACAAGGGGACACAGAACATTCTGGAAAGTAAAAAGCAGCCAGTATGGCTGGAACAGAAGGCAAGAGGAGAGTGGAGGAGGGGAGGCAGGAAGCTGGAGGTGGGCAAGGCTAGACCCGCAGAGGATTCTGATCTTTATCTTCAGAGCTAACCCTGCCCCTCTGCCTTACTCCAAACCCTGGCCCAGCGGGGAAGGGGCCTCACCAGGCAGTCGGCACAGTGGGTCTGACGTCCGGCTTTCAGACCAAGAGAAGCCACCAAGGAAAGAGGCAGAAGGGAGGCAGCTCACATCACACTTATCTCCCCAAACCTATACCTAACCCTTCCCACTTTGACTCTGTTCCAGGAACAATCTTCGTTTCCAAGTGCTCTGGCACCTGTATCTATACTGTGGACACAACAGGTCTTTAATAAGTGGGCGTTTCTGGGCCCTGCAGAGCCCTGAACTATCATGGAGAGAATGGGGCTTAGGATAAAAGGCTGATACGCAGGTGGGTCCCTCGCGGGTCACTCGCTCTGGAAAACCTGTGTGTGAGCTGGAAGAGCGCATGATATGCAGTGAGCACCAGCTAGGGGCCAAACCACTGCCACCTCTGTTAGAGAAGAAAATAGTATCACTTGGCACAACTGCAGCTCCTTAAAAGACATGCAATCCTAGCCACGTGACTTCACTTTCACTTTATAAACATTTAAGAAAGTCAGCACCATTTGATCACTTATCTTAAGCCCCTGGGAAAAGAAACCCACAAAAGACTAAGCCTCCTCAGCCTCAGTTTTCCCATCTTTGTAATTGGAGGTACCCCACCCCCGCAACCCAGGGAGGCCTAATGCACGGGAAAGCTCCAGGGAGAAACTAAGCCAAACAGGCCCTGCCCGGCCGGGCAGCCCAAGGAAGGAGGGGGCCAGTGACTCACTGTCAGCACGAAAGAACTGTCTGCTGCCTCTGGGGGAGGGGGCTGTCCAGTGAAGGGGAGACACTGAAGATGCTCAGGCAGTGTCTGGAGGAGGAGCTGAGAGCAGGGGAGAGACCTAAGTCAAACAGGAGTGGGAACTGGGACCCCAGGAGATACATGAGCAGCAGGACCTTTCTTGGCTAGGGGGGAAGAAAGAAGGGCTTGAGCCCTTGGACTCTCACTACAGTGCTCAGCCCAGGGGAGGCTGCCCAGCTGTTCCCCAGACAGGAGCCAATGGGCCGAGGCAGCAGGGGGCCACAGAACACTGCGTTGGGAATAGGAGACCCGGGCGCTGGTCCAGGAGCCAAGGCCTCGGACTCCTTCTCCGTGAAATGGAGGCAGCATACGTCCTGGCGGTACCCGTCTGTCCACAGGGACGCCTCAATCCCCAGGTCTGGATGGTCACTGCCCGCATCGATTTAATAACCGTAAGCACCTACGGGGGACAGGCCGCCTGTAACCACAACAGCAGCAACTCCTGCTATTGACAAGCACCTGCCGCTACGCATCCACACTGCACCGAACACTGGACCCAGGTCATCCGTGTTCATCCCGAGTGGGGGCGAACTGAAGCTCTGAGAAATTAATTGATCCAATTTATAAAGCTTATGAATAGAGGCCAGACACAAATCTCAAAATACTTGGTCTATACGGCCTGAGTTTTTAACCCTAATTTTACAGTACCTCCTGGACTACCAGATCCTCTTCTTACCACCCTCGAAGGTAGGGCCTATTTGTATCCTCTTTTTACAGGAAAGAAAACAGACACTCAGAGAGGTTAAGAGAACTACTCAAGGTCACACAACTAACCGGTAGCGAAGCCTGGCCCGGAAGGCAGGTCTTTCTGGCCCAAGGCCCGTGCTCTATGCACTGTGCACACTGTCGGCATCTACAAGAGCCAGGGAAGGGTGGATGGGAATGGGGAAGTTTAACGTGGAGAAGGAAAGGCTTATGAGAACCAAGGGGCTATGCAGACTACGACTTAGGCCACTAGACCACCCGCAGGAGGTGGGGGTGAGACCTCCCAGACAGGTGGTGGACAGAACTGCCATCAGCCTATGGATCAACATACGGAGCACATTCTTGCCAGTCCCATGCAAACACCTGGCAGCCTGTTACATGAGATAGTGAGATTCCCCCAGGGTGGCTGAGGCTAAGGGACACCGGTCAGGGCTGCCACACAGGGGAAGCAGAGTCATGCACTGGCATGACTTAGAAGCTATGCAACTTTAGGCAAGTCACCAGACCTCTGTTTGCTCTTCTGTAAAGCACAGATAAAAATATCCGTTTCACAGGGTTGCTGTGCGGATCCAGTGGTGCAGGGAGGCAGAGAGGTATGGGCAGTGCTCAACACAGTGCCTGCCAGGGAGCCAGCCCCGGACAGGCAGCAGTCCTCACTACTACGAATGGGAGGTCAGCTTCCTGAGCTGTTTTATGTTTTAAGAGAAAGACTTCCCGTTCTGTTGCCCAGGCTGGAGTGCAGTGGTGTGATCATTTCTCACTGCAGACTCGAACTCCTGGGCTCAAGGGACTACAGGCAAGTGCTACCGTGCCCAGCTTTAATTTTTAAATTTTTTTGTGGAGATGGGGTCTGGCTATGTTGCCCAGGCTGGTCTTGAACTCCTGGCTTCAGGTGATCCTCCCCCTCAGCCTCCCAAAGTGCTGGGATTATAGGTGTGAGCCACCACACCGGGCCAAAAGCCTAGTCCTTTCTAAGCTTGTCACAGTGGCATTTCTCCAGCTCAGGACTTGATTTAAGAGAGGCATAGATGGGGCTCAGTTAGGGACTGCCCTTTGTGCAAAGGGCCTAGAGCAGCTGTTTCTTCTCAGCTGGCAGCGTGGCCCACCCTGGCTGAGCTGGGCACAAGCAGGCAGTCAGCCAATGCCCAAGGAAGGGATGCAATGCAGTGGGGGGTGGGGCACAGACCCAGGTTGCAGTTTCCCAGCTCCTGCGGGGCTCTGGGCTCAGAACAGTCCACGTAAGTGCCTGCAAGCAAGGAGTCAACAGCTGCCCTCCATAAGGCAGCCAGATTTAGCATGCAAAAATACAGAACAGCCAATTAATTTTGTATTTCAGATCATGAATAATTTTTTTTTGCCATTAAGTCACCAGGGAAAAATCATGAATAATTTGTTAGTATGTCCCCAAATATTGCCTGAGACATACTCATACTACAAAACTGTTGCTGAACTGAAATCCAAATTCAAGGGGATGGCCCGTATGTTACCTAGCAACCCTAGCACCTCAAGGCCTCCCCGCCCTTACTTGTCTCTGACTGGTAGTGGCGAAGGCCCTGGGAGACATGGGGTCTTGCTTTGCACATCAAGGGAAGGACCAGCCTTGTCATCCTGGGCTCACAAAGCCAGCACAGCTCACGCCCGTGGATGTTCTTGGCCTGTCAGGCCCACTAAGTTGCTCTAAACAGCCCTAACAGACTAAACCCTCCCGAGGGACACAAACGGTCAAGGCCAGAGTTGGCCCTAACTAATATGGTACCAGGAAATGACAGGGCACTGGAGCCTGATCCCTGTGGGTTCAAATCCTGACTCTGCCACTGCCTCCCTGTGGGAACTTGGCAACTCATCCGAGCTGAGCTGAAGTGTGCTCATCTGTAAAAAGATGACAATGTCGGCTTCCTCAGAAGGTTGCTGTGATTAAATAACCTGGCACACTACAGATGCCACATAAATGAGGGCTCTCCTCCCTTCCAACTCCTGCGGCTCTACCCCCCACCTGATCCTTGCTTAGCAATTATTTTAGGCAAATCTCTAATCAGAGAAAAGGCGGTTGGTGTTAACCCCACATTGCCTGGCATAGAGTATTGATACCAACCAACCTGTTGCCCTCATGGGAATTTCTTTCCAACTAACCCTTCCACCCAAGTCCCTTCTCTGGCTCCAGCCATCTGTCCCCCAGCTGTTGACTGGCAGCTTCAGGCAGGTTTGCTGAAGCAAGTACGATTAAAAAGGGAAAACTGCCCAGGGCAAGTCATAGCACAGACTGTGTAACAATCCAAACGCGGACTATGCTGTTACTTTGTAGCCATCTTTTAGATTCCTTTACTCCCAGACACCAACAGGGTAATAAATGCTTTGTCACTCATGAGTAAGAGCGCATTCCTGGACATAGTCTCAAAGGAGCCTGCACCAAAACCCAAAATGGCCGGTTTGGTCCAAAGTCCACACCTTCCTGACCAAAGCTAAAGTCCCCAGACCCTCTGCTGCAAACCGAACCGCGACACAGGGCGACTGGGGCTGGGCGCTGGGCGCGGAGCAAAGAAGAACAGCGCTGAGCGCAGCTCAGGAAATGAAGACACTCCAGGAAGCCCTGCAACGTTTTCCCAAGTGCACAAAGTTGGGGTTTTCTGTTTTTAGGTAATTTCTACTGGAATTCCCGCTTCTCAATTGTGAAATAAGGACGTTAGATTTATAAACTTTGGAAAACCAACTGGTAACACCTGCTTTTCTTAACCTGACGTAGCAAACAAAGGCGGCTCCCAGGGCAGTATGGGGACCCTGGGGAAAGGTCCAGCCCCTCTGTCCCCGTAGGAGAGGGGTCCGTCACCAAACGCCTCCCTGGGCTTCGGGGGCCCCTTCCCCGCGCCTTCCTCCCCCTCCAGGGGGACTCCGGGCGCGCGGGCCAGACCAAGGCTGGGACCCCGCTCCCCACCGGAGGGTCAGGCTCCAGGAGGGGGCGGCCCGCCCCCCGCTCCCCTGCCACCTCCAGCTGCCCCTCTCGGTCGTCCCCGCTGGCCTTCGCCTGGACCCCGCTCCTGCTGCGGCCTGTGCGCTCCCGTCCTCCTCACCGGGGTCTGTGCGCTCGCTCTCCCTGCCACCCCAAATGGGGCAGTTCGCCCCGAACTCGCGGCCCCCCACCTTCCTTTAGGAAGCAAGTGTCCCCCGTCCCCCCACCCCCGGCGGAGGAGGAGGCCCCCCGCCCGCCGCCACCTTCAGGTTCACCGCGGGCAGCTCCATCGCGACCAGGCGGAGGGCACCTGCGCGGCGGCCGCGGGGCTCGGGGCTCGGAACTCTGGGGACAAACTCGCCGGCCCCGCCCCGCGCGCTGCTCCAGCCCCAACCCCGGCTCCGCTCGGGGCCACGTGAGGCGGGCCGGCGGGTCACGTGACCGCCGCGCGGTCGCTAGGAGACGGCGTCGTCCGCTCGCGCCCTCCTCTGGGCTCCAAGTTCCCGCCACCGCGCGGGGGAGTCTGGCACGAGTTCACCAGTTCCGGATTCGGGTCGCACAGGGCGCCACGTCCTGCCTGGCTAAAACGTCCCACAAGGCGGGCAGAGGGGACCAGCTACAGCCAGGAGGGCCTGGGGGCCGTCCAGGTGCAAACTGCCCATGTGGCAGCTGCTGATGTCCCATGCCTCTCTCCCCTCTCCCTCCCGGTGTAGACGGGTTATTCACAATACCTACTGCATGGGATCCCTGTGAGGATAAGTGAGTTAATTCAAATTGTTAAAGAAAAAACTATTCTGACACTTGTTAAAGCTTCCAGGCAAGGAAGACTGTTCAAAACTATCGCAACAGGGTCATTGCCACAGGAGAGGGGGATTGGGCTCAGCTCCCAATACAACAAGGACAAGGGGATTTATAGCCAGAGAGCAGAGTGAGGGAGTCAGTGGATGGAAAATTACTACAGGGAGACAGCAAGGGTGGGGGGATTCTTTTTTTGTTGTTGTTTGAAACAGAGTCTCACTTTGTTGCCCGTAGTAGAGTGCCGTGGCATCAGCCTAGCTCACAGCAACTTTAATCTCCTGGGCTCAAGCAATCCTCCTGCCTCAGCCTTCCAAGTAGCTGGGACTACAGGCATGTGCCGCCATGCCCAGCTAATTTTTTCTATATATTTTTAGTTGGCCAATTAATTTCTTTCTGTTTTTAGTACAGATGGGGTCTTGCTCTTGCTCAGGTTGGTTTCGAACTCCTGACCTTGAGTGATCCTCCCACCTTGGCCTCCCAGAGTGCTAGGATTACAGACGTGAGCTACCATGCCCAGCTGGGATTCTTGTTAATTTAGCAGGATCTTTTTTCTTTTCATTTTTTTTTTAATTTCAGCATATTATGGGGGTACAAATGTTAAGGTTATGTATATTGCCCATGGCCCCCTCCCCCCAAATAGCAGGATTCTTGATAAAACTGGGTTGTGCAGGCCCAGCAAGAACTGGAGGATACAGAAGATCAAGGTCAAGTCCTACTGAGAAGAGGGCTGGGTGGGGTAGGACACAGTGGCTCATGCCTGTGATTCCAGCACTTTGGGAGGCTGAGGGGGTAGGATCACTTTTGCCTAGGAGTTCGATACCAGTCTGGGCAACATAGCCAGACCCTCGTCTATCTCTACCAAAAAAAAGAAAAGAAGAAGAAGAGGGCTCAGAGCAATCTAGTAAAGTTTGGTCAAGGAGAGTCCAACCTGGGCATGGTGGCTTATGCCTGTAATCCTAGCACTCTGGGAGGATTGCTTGAGCTCAGGAGTTTGAGACCAGCCTGAGCAAGAGCAAGACCCAGTCTATAATGAAAAAAAAGAAGAGGGCTCAGAGCAGTCTAACTAAAATTTGACCAAGGAGAGAGTCCGTTTCAATGTAAAATGCCCGGAACAGTGCCTGGAACTTAGTAATTGGGTAATACATGTAAGCTGTTGTTATGATCAATTCACAGGGAGCCTACTGGCTGGAGCCCGCTTAAGTCAACATAACAAAAAATTTAGGAAACTTTAGGGAAAACCAGCAGAAATTCCTCCCTGTACAAATCCTCAGTAGTACATGCTGGAATTGAGGAAAGAAAGGGCTGTCTCACCTGGCATCTTAAAGATTGTTGGTCCCCACTCCCAAAGAGGAACTTTCATCCCCCCCACCGCCAGCTCCTCCCCACCCCATCCTTCACTCATCACCAGAGAAAAACATTAACTTTCCTGGGGATGACACTAGGAAAGTGTTTGTTCTTGTTTTCAGGAGGGGAGAAACCATGTGGGAACCCACAAAGCTGCCTGGGTGGGTCCCCAGATAATATCAAGACGCATAATCTCTTGGCCAGGCGCATGCCTGTAATCCTAGCACTCTGGGAGGCGAAAGTGGGTGGATTATTCAAAGTCAGGAGTTCAAAACCAGCCTGAGCAAGAGCAAGACCCCGTCTCTACTATAAATAGAAAGAAATTAATTGGCCAACTAATATATATAGAAAAAATTAGCCGGGCATGGTAGTGCATGCCTGTAGTCCCAGCTACTTGGGAGGCTGAGGCAGAAGGATTGCCTGAGCCCAGGAGTCTGAGATTGCTGTGAGCTAAGCTGACACCACAGCACTCACTGTAGCCTGGGTAACAAAGCGAGACTCTGTCTGAAAAAAAAAAAAAAAAAAAAGACACATAATCTCCCCAGATGCAAAGAAAGGATTCCTCTGGGTGGGTGAGGGGGGATTTGCAGGCCTGGCTTAATGCCCCATTTGGAGGCCCAGGCTTGCAGCCTGAGGGGTAGTGCAGCCCAGGTCTGCCCTTGGAACTAAGAGTTGGTAAGCTGCAGAGACCAGCCAAATGGCTATATCCATCGGGATTTAGGATTGGCTGCTATTTTATTATTAATTTTTAGCTAATTATCAATTAATTATTATCAGCAAAGTATTTAGAAGAGAGTAATTCCTCAATAAATGGTGATACTATAACATTATTATGTTGTTGTTATTATTTATTTATTGTCTTCCTTCTAAAAATATTCCTATCCACTCCAGATCCTAGATTGGTTTAATCCAAGCCTTTAGGTATGTATTAAAATTTGATCACTTTGTAAGGAGAAAATGCAAAACAAATAACTCCCCGGCTTAGAGCTGACATTTATTAACCACTTCAGTACGGCGCTTACCGGCCATGAAACCTTGCCCACAGCCGGCACTCACAGTCCGCATGGTAGTTTGCGCTGTGCGTTGAAGACGGATACGTTTTGCTCTTGTGTGATGAGGGAAGCTTTAAAGCACTGAAAGCTTGTTTAACTTGACAGGTAGCTTCACTTGTAATGTAAATCAGAATAGGTAACATATACATATATGTTTTCATTATGTTATTTTTAAATGTTCACAATTTTATTTTGATAAATGAAAAATTAGAAAAGTCATATCACAGCTTTTGGCTAAAGTCGCTGTGCCCGTTCATCTGTGGCTGTCGACTATAGTTGACGCTGGTATGGAAGTGGTTAAGTACTGTAGGGGCAGAAAGGTGTGATACCTTTCCTCACCAGCCATAAAGGTCACAGCCAGGCCAGGTGTGGTGGGTCACGCCTGTAATCCTAGCACTCTGGGAGGCTGAGGCAGGCGGACCACTTGAGGTCAGGAGTTCGAGACCAGCCTGAGCAAGAGCGAGACCCCATCTCTACTATAAATAGAAAGAAATTAATTGGCCAACTAATATATATAGAAAAAATTAGCCGGGCATGGCGGCACATGCCTGTAGTCCCAGCTACTCGGGAGGCTGAGGCAAGTAGGATTGCTTGAGCCCAGGAGACTGAGGTTGCTGTGAGCTAGGCTGATGCCACGGCACTCACTCTAGCCTGGGCAACAAAGTGAGACTCTCTCTCAAAAAAAAAAAAAAAAAAAAAAAAAAAAAAAGATCACAGCCAACATGCCTACAAAAAAGACAAGAGAAAAGCACAAGTTTTTTTAATCAAAATTTTCCATAACACAGGAGTCTTCAGAAATGAAGACCCGAAGACCTAGGGAAAATGGCCCATTTTTGTGCCTAGATTCAATGAAGAATGGACAGCCATGTGGAAATGTGATCGACAATAATCTGAGAAGTGGTCGTGGTTATAGACTGAGTGGGGAGACCCAGCAAGTCCTGTCCAGAGTCTTGTTGACCTCTCTGTGTAGCATTCCTTCCTCCTGGGTGTGGGGCAGGACCCCTCTGGAATGAGGGTCTTCAAAGGAGAAGGGAGAGAGTGATCTTTCTAGGTTTTATGGTTTGCTTAGGGGGACAGGGGTCCTAGTTTCAATGACCTGCCCTGAGGAAGGAGAAATTGTGGTCTCTATGACTTATGTCAGGGAGAAGGGGGCAGGACACAGGAGGTCAGGAGAAGATCATGGGGACCTTGCTTCCAAGGCCATCCAGCCTCCTTTAGTTCACAATACTTAGCAAGCCAAAGCACCAGACTTTGGGGTAACATTTTCTGAGCCCCAACAGTACTTACCTTATGGCAGACAGTGTGAAAAGTGCTTCCTAGTAAGCGCTCACAATAACCCAGGGCAGGTCCTGCTCTGATCCCTGCTTACAGTAAGGCGACTGAAGTCAAGGGACGTGGCTAGCTAGTTAGTGCTGAACTAGGCTGGGGACCCAGGAGGACTTGTCTCCAGGACCCTGACATTTAACTGCTGCCTACATAGCAGGAACACACAACCCAGGTTGAGAAGAAAGGGGTGAGAGAGGGAGGAGGGGAAGACGACAGAGCCCAAGGAGGCACAAGGCTGTGTGTGTGGACTGTCCCTGCCGCTCACACACTGACACTGTGTTCGTCCCGACAGGTGGGCCCGGAGACGTAGGGAGGAGGGCACAAGAGGACCCAGCTGGCTGGGCAGGCTGACGGGACAGGGTGCAGGGGTGGAGGGTGGCGAGTGCAGAGGAACAAAGGCAAGTGAAACTGTCTGTATTCTCAAAGGAGCTGGAGTTCCTATTCTTGGCTCTGGAAGGAGGAATGGTCCCCCACAAAGCGCATTCCACAAGGCTTCCGGGTCATATTTTCAGTGTGTACAGACAGTCCCCAACCTACGATGGTTTGACTTATGATATTTCAGCTTTAGGGTGGTGCGAACCGATCTACATTCAGTAGAAATCACACTTCTGGGTACCCGTATAACCATCTTGTTTCTCACTTTAAGTACTCAAACTTTAAGTATTCAATAATCAATTCCATGAGAAAATTCAACACTTTGTTATGAAGCAGGCTTTGTGTTAGATGATTTTGCCAAACTGTAGGCCAAGGTAAGCATTCCGAGCACATTTAAGGTAGGCTAGGGTAAGCCGTGATGTTCAGAAGGTTAAGGGTATGAAAGCCATTTTCCACTTTTGATGTTTTCCACTTACGGTGAGTTCATCAGGATGTAAAGTTGAGAAGCACTTGTCCATTTTGGGAATCCCAGTTTAGATTTATCTTGTCCCTCACCCGTCCTGTCCGGGCCAGATTTGATATTTGTACCTTCAACAAAGAAACCGACATGTAGAGGAGATTCGTTCGTTCATTCAGCGCATAGTTGCTGAACACCTACCTGGGCAAAGGCCTAGGAGTGAAGAGTCACAGAGGCCTGTGACAAAGCAGGGCCTTTACAGGAAGCACATCCGGGAAGGGCCCAGAGCAGAGTGGTGGCCCCTTAGGGACAGGAACTGTTGCTGGGGTTTGATCTCGAGCCCCGCCCCCCTGCTGTTTCTGTTCAAACGTGCTGGCCCAGTGTGTTTCTTGGCCTGAGGTCTGGCAGGGCTGGAGAAGGCCTGCATGTTTTGTCAGTCAGTGTTCTTTGCACGTGTGGACATGGTCTTTCTCTCTCTTGAGGCTGACCAGCTACCTGTGCAGCAGGGCAGGAGGAAGCTGGGGCAGGGAAGGGCAAAGGAACTGAATGGAACCCTGTGGGACTGAAGTTGGGATGCCTTGGGGGCACTCCTGGGCTCCAGAACCTCATCCCCGACCTTCTGCCCCATCTCTGGTTAATGCCAAGATTCTTAGTGTCAAACACCGTTGGGAATTGTCAGTCAAATTGGCCATGTCCACACTGCCATTCACTCGTGGCCGGGGAGGAGATGTCCTGGGGGGAAGGCGGATAGGGGCATGGAGGGGTCAGTGTGGTTGGTTCTCCTACTTCCCTCTTCCTGTGTTTTCTGAAGGAGCCCCAACATTGTGGGAGGTGGGAGAGCCCCTCCCTGCAGAGAAGACATTTGTTTTTGTGACTACTGAAAATTAAAGGGAGCTGATTCTGAAACATTTGTCCCAATGGCACAGAATTCAATCTCACAGCAGCAGTCATCGCTGATGCTTATAGACTCCCACCAGGCTCCATACATACTCCTCCTGGGCTTTAAATGCAGGAATGGTGTCTAACATTCCTGCTGCTTTCCTCTTCCTCAGGGCGATTGCTGCTGAGTGACGATTATCCCGGCCAGGCCCCCAAACACGCCCCCAAACACTTAGTAATATTGTCCTGGCCCTCCAGAGACCCGTGTGCTCAACTCAGGCACCAGGGAAGCCATCAAAATGCCCTATGAGGCTGGGTGCAGTGGCTCATGCCTATAATCCTAGCACTCTGGGAGGCCGAGGTAGGAGAATCGCTCAAGGTCAGGAGTTCGAAACCAACCTGAGCAAGAGCAAGACCCTGTCTCTACTAAAAATAGAAAGAAATTAATCGGCCAACTAAAAATATATAGAAAAAATTAGCAGGGTGTGGTGGCGCATGCCTGTAATCCCAGCTACTCAGGAGTCTAAGGCAGAAGGATTGTTTGAGCCCAGGAGTTTGAGATTGCTGTGAGCTGGGCTGACACCATGGCGCTCTAGCCCGGGCAACAGAGTGAGACTCTGTCTCAAAAAAAAAATAATGATAATAATAAAAAACACCCTATGAAACACTTGGTGATTATGGAAAAGGCAGAAAAGGAAATTGCCTGTGTCCTGTTGTATTCCGGGAAACCGTGGTTGTGTCAGAAACCAGCCAGAACGAAAGTGAATGAAAGAGGCTGTTGTTGCCCAAGAGGAGGGAGAGGCCCACTACTGCTCTCTGATTCTCTGTCTTGTGTCATTTTCTTTAACCCCTTGTCCCTATAGCAGTGATTCACTTTATTCCATTATGCGTGTGCGCATATGTGTGCGTGTGCGCATATGTGTGCGTGTGCGTGTGCATGCTCTCGTGCTTTCTCCTGACCCCGAGCATCTTGTTCAGGGCTGAACCAGCCCCCAGCCCAGGTCCTGCATGGAGCAGGCCCTCCCTGAACGTGTGCTGCCCACCTCCGGCCCCCCCTTGCCTGCCCTGCTTCTGTCTGGACTGCAGGCTGCTGCCTCCTGCCTTCTGTCCGGCCACCATCCTTCCACGTGGGTGGTGCTGGAGTTGCAGGGGGCGTATTCGAGGGCTCTGGCTGGGCCGAGTGATGGCGCAGATACTGGACAGACAGGGCCAGTTGTGGCCATGGAGCCCTGGGGCCTCCAAGATGCCTATCTGCCAAGGGTGGGGTTTATCTGGGGGTTTGCTTTCACTGCTCTTCGGCTTCCCTGGCAAAAGCTTTCATGTCCAGCTCACTGCAGGCTCTGTGAGGTGTCACCTTCCTTGCTTGGGGGGGCAGTGGCCATGGAGCCCAACAGATAGGAGAAGAATGAGGAAGTGGGTGGTGGTGGGCAAGTTGCCTCCTTGGGCTCCACTGTTTGGGAAGTCCCTGGGAGGAAACCAACGCCCTTCCTCCCTAAGGGACCCTCAAGGAGGCAGCCTGAAAGTGAATGTGTGACCTTTGGTCCCTGCAGCCCCCATCCCCCACCTGCCAGCCGCCTGGGGGTCCAGGATGAGCTACACAGCTCTTCTGGCTGCCCACACCTTCTCCCAGAAGGTGTTCAGGAAACTCGTGGCATTCGAGAGGCAATGTGGGGTCACAGATGTGATCGGGTTTTGGAGTCAGACAGACCTGGGGGGCCCTTTGGCACTGCTGCTAGCTCTGGCACTACTTTGGGCCAGTGGCCTTTATATCTCTGCGCCTTTGTTTTTCTCCTTTGCAAAAGGGAGTCTAAAAGTTTCCAGTTACACAAGAGGATGGGCGCCTCACGCGATAAACGGGGCCAGGCTGTGTTGGGATGAACACATTCCCTCCCTGAACGTGTATTCTGCTCCACACCGGGTACTGACGCAAGGTCAAGGTTGGGGACACAGAGCAATGGTTCGGGACCATAGTGTGCAGAACCGTCCAACGTGTCCTTGCTACACTGACCAATCACTGGCATGGAAGGAGCCAGGTTTCCTGACTCTAGCCCTCAGCACATGTGATTCAGGATATGGCATTGCGTGTGTGTGCGTGTGCGTGTGCGTGTGTGTGTGTGTTACTAGGAAGGGAAAGGAGCACTTCTGGCTGTGTGCTGACCCAGTCATGCATCCATTCACATCACTCCCAGCCCCTCCCACCCCATACCGGGATTTTAAGTCCTGACACTGAGTAGACACGCGTCTGGGCACATCGGGGCACGTGTGACCATGTACATGACTGGGTCGGCTACTGCTACCATCTAAAGCTCAAGCCACAAACGGAGGGAGGGAGCCCCGAGCTTCATGACCTGCCAAAGACAACTCTGCCGCCTGCCCAGGGCTGAGCTCCAGAAGCCTCCGTGGTGGTCAGTTTTCTGTGTCAGCTTGGGCAGGTTCTAATACCCAAGGAGCCGGTCAAACTCGGGGCCAGGTGTTGCTGGGAAGAGCATCTACAGTCAGTTGACTTTAAGTAAAGGAGATGACCCCCGACAATGTGACAGGCCTCATCCAGTCCCCCGCAGGCCTTAAAAGCACAAACTGAGATCTGAGAGAAGAAATGTAGCCTCAGACGGCAACGCTAACTCCTGCCTGAGTTCCTGCCCTACAAACTACAAACTTGTAACCCCTGCAATCATGTGAGCCACTTCATTCAAATACATCTGTTTCCATACAGTCATGTGCTGAGAAACGTCAGGGATACGTTCTAAGAATTACATTGTCAGGCAATTTCACCGTTGTGCGAAAATCACAGGGTGCACAGCTGACCATTGAACCACACAGACTCGAACCTCGAGGGTTCACTTAGACGTGGATTTTCTCCCAGCTCTGCACCCCTCAAACAGTAAGGCCAACTCCTCTTCTTTCTCAGCCTACTCGGTGTGAAGACAGTGAGGGTGAAGACCTTCCTCATGATCTATTGCCACTTAGTGAATAGCAAATATGTTTTCTCTTCCTTATGATCTCCTTGACATTTTTTTCTCTAGCTACTTTATTGTGGCAATATGGTATATAACGCATGTAACATACAAAATATGTGTTCATCCACTGTTCATATCGTCGGGAAGGCTTCCAGGCAACAGTAGGCTATCAGTAGTTAAGTTTTGGGGGAGTCAAAAATTATATTCAGATTTTCGACTGTGCGAGGGTGGGCACCCTGAACCCCAAGTTGTTCCAGGGTCAACTGTACTTAGGACCCCGGATGGTAGAGCCTACTACACACCAAGCTCTGTGATGCAGCCTACTGCTCTGGGCCACAAACCTGTGCAGCATGTCACTGCACTGAACACTGTGAGCAATGGGAACAATGGTCAGTGTTCGTGTATGTGAATGTATCGAAACATGCAAAGGGTACAGTAAGAAATACAGTATTATAATCTTATGGGATTACCATTGTATGTGCAGTTTGTCATTGACCAAGGGACCAGTTTGTCATTGTTATGCAGTGTGTGACTATATAGAGAGATATATAAATACATAGGTATTTGAAGATGCATAAATATAAATATCTTGTTGGTTCTTTTTCTCTGGAAATCCCTGACTGATCCACCTCCAGGGCAGCCACCTGCCCCCTGGGGGCTGTGCCCTGGCTACTGGCACAGAGAGCTGACGTCCCCATGGCCCTGGGTGTCACTGGCCTGGACCCCGTATCTCAGCACTGCTCTGACCCTTATTAGTAGAAATGGGTTCAAGTTCACATCCCAGGACAGAGGGGTTTTTAGAAGCCCAGCGTGCCTTTTTGCAATCACCGACCCGGGGGCAGCAGCATAGATGAAGGGCCGGCAGACTGCAGCTCCAAGGCCAAGCGCAGCCACCGCCCTTTTGTGTGAAGGTTTATTGGAACACAGCTGCACTCGTTCATTAGCACTCATCTTGTCCCCGTGTTGTCCATGGCTGCTTTTGCACTACGATGGCAGAGTGGGACAGTCGGGCAGAGAGGAGTGATTTGCAAAGCCTACAGGAGGGGAACTTTTGGTCTTGATTCCTCAGAACTATCCTCAGTGGGAGCTTCTCCAGCCACCTGGGGCCTGAGTGGAGAGGACAGTGAGTTCTCAGGAGGTTTGGTTCAGTAGTTCTCAGGCTTGACTTACCAACCATGTAGATTTCCGAGCCCAGCCCCAGAGATGCTGAGTCAGAGGTCCAGGTGGAGCTCAGAAATCCAGGTCCAGGTGGTTTGCTCCCTAGAAGATTCTGATGCTGGGAGTCCAAGGGCCCATGCTGTAAGAAAGTCAGATGGGCAGGGAGATCCCTGCAGGGATAGACATCAGGCCCTTAGGCTGCCTCATGTCTGTGGTTACCATGGACCCCAGGGGCATCTGGTCCCGGCCTTGACTTTAGGACCAAGGCCACTGGGAGCCATAACACAACCCGCTCTGGTCAGCCAAGCTTAGGAGGGCCTGGTTGGTGCTGGCTGGATCTGGCACTGCAATAAGAGATGTCCTCCCTGGTCCCAAGCCAGGCCACCCCTTCACCAGTTCATGCCCTTTTTCAAGATGGCATCTGAGCCTGCCCAGACCCGGCTTCAGGCAGTGGTGCTTTGTTCTTATCCTGCTGAGGTTGGCGTCTGCTTTTCTCTGCTCTTGGCCTCCCAGTCCCGGAGAGAAGTTGCTGGAGACCAGCCTGCTGTGACCAGCCTCAGAAGCTCTTTGGGACCTTAGCTGCCCTAACCTAAAATGGGGAGGGAGATAAAAATATGAGACCGCCACCCAAGAGGTCTAGTTAAGGGACCGTGGTGAAGTCAGGTGAGAGTAGGGACCCTTGCTGCTTAGCTCAGAGCAAATGTTCAATCAAACCTGTTAAGAAGTGGCAGGGGAGGCTGGGCACGGTGGCTCATGCCTGTAATCCTAGCACTCTGGGAGGCTGAGGCGGGCGGATTGCTCAAGGTCAGGTGTTCGAAACCAGCCTGAGGGAGATCCTGTCTCTACTAAAAATAGAAAGAAATTAATTGACCAACTAAAAATATATATACAAAAATTAGCTGGGCATGGTGGCACATGCCTGTAGTCCCAGCTACTCGGGAGGCTGAGGCAATAGGATCACTTGAGCCCAGGAGACTGAGGTTGCTGTGAGCGAGGCTGATGCCATGGCACTCACTCTAGCCTGGGCAACGAAGTGAGACTCTGTCTCAAAAAAAAAAAAAAAAAAAAAGAAGTGGCAGGGGAAATACCAGGCTTAGGGTCCCCTCCAAATCCCCCAGTGGAGCTCACTGCCAGCACAGACAGACCACCTCCTGGAGGAGCAGAGAGAGATGACAAGTCGACAAGTCGGCTTAACCATTATCTCTTTATTTATTTACAGCTCAAGAGAACACATGCAACGTGAAGTCACAGGACTGTAAGGGCGTAGCCCCTCCCCCTCCCCCTGCTGCTCCTGAATTTAAAGAGGAACCACAGCTCCCCAAGAAATTTCCTAAGAGTCAGAAAACCCTAGGAGAACCTGCAAGTTTGTCATTGCTGTAATTAGCCAGGCAAACCGGATCTCAGACTTGCCCATTCATGCCTGAATGCAAATGGCCCGATTGTCCAAATGTCCCTGACTAGTGTCCACATTTCTGTTTTCCCCTCTGTATCCTAGACCTGTGACTCTCAAACCTTATCACGCACAGAACAAACTGGGGACTTGTTAAAAGCCAGATGGCTGGGCCCCAGCCCCAGAAAGTCTGGTTCATTGGGCTGGGGGCCTGGGGCCCAAGATTCTGCATTTCTACCGAGCTCCCAGGTGCTGCCGTTAGTCCTGGACCACACTCTGAGTAGCAAAGGGCTAGAAAGCCTCTTGCACCCAGAAGTAGCCCCTGGTTATCAGACCACCTGCTCTGACTTAGAATTAAGAAAATGCACTCCCTACTTCTGCAAATTGCCCACCCCTACTGACCCCCTCCCCAGCACACACACGCGCGCGCGCACACACACACACACGCAGGCACTCACTCGCCTGTTGCCTGTGGGAGTGAAGATTACCATGGAGGTGACAGCGCCCAATCCAGCCCCATGTTACCCGCAATGAGGAGCCCCAGTGGTCTGCTCCTTGGGCCTCTCCACCGTCTCTCCCAGCACTGAACATGGACCTTGTAGGTCACCTGTCTGCTGACTGCCTCTCCAGCAAAGTGAACCCCATCCCAGGGAGCTGCGTGCCCACTTAGCCTTAGGTTTTATTGCGTGGGTTGAATGTGGCTTAAAGTAAGGACCCACCTGTAGCATCTCAGTGGTGGAAGGGGTTGTGGCTTTGGGATTTGACTTGTGGCTCGGTTCCTCCTCAAGCGGTTGCAAAGCTGTCAAGGCTTGGCCCTCGTGTCATCGGACCCTCAGCCCATTCTCAGCAGGCACAGAAAGCACTCTTGGTGTCACCAAACCAGGGAAAGGCAGCCCCGTGGGAACAGTGGGTATCTCTGGGAACGGCTGCAAGACTCCAGTGGAGGGATGCAGGTGGCCCAGATGACGGGCTCAGGCGATGGGCCCAATAGCTATCGGTTTCCACTGGGCGCCCTGCTCAGCTCTCTCCCCGCCGGGGTATGTTTTTAGACTCGTGCACCTATCATTGTGAAGACACTTACTCTTCCAGCTCTGCTTCAGTGCCTGGAATCTAACTGCATGGGTTGCCCAGGGCTGAGGCCAGAACAGTTCTCCAAACCTCATTGACCATGGAACCCCACCCCTTCCTTTCCAGTGGAGTGTCTCATGGCCCCAGTGTTCTGTGGAGCACACTTTGGGGAAGGAGCCTGAATGGTGACTTAGAAATTATCTTTTAGTATGTGACAGATCATTGTGGAAGAACAGAACACCTACTAAAATTCTCCCAAAATAATTAATTAGCTAACACTGGGGGTCTATAGTCATTAGCTCCTTATGACACCCCTGTGAAGGAAGATTTATTAATTGTCCCCATTTTGCAGATGAAAAAATCAAGGCACAGAGACCTTAAGTGACTTTCCTAAGGTCACTAAGGTGGTGAGAGGTGGAATAGGCAGATTTCTGACCAGCTGTGCTGTGCCAGACAGTGGAGCGGGGTAGGTTGAGGGGGTTGGGATGGGAGAGGGGGGAGACAGCAGATGTCCTCAGCCAGGCTGCAATGGGGAGTCATCTGGGAGCTCTGAAAAACTATGAAGCCCAGAAGGCAACACAGCTTAGCGGTGGGCCCCCAGCCTGTGAAAGTTCCCCAGATTAGTCCAATGTGCAGCCAAGGTTGATAACTAGCAGGCGTGGGCCAGGGTTGGCTAACTATGGCCCTTAGGCCAAATCTGCCCCACTGCCTGTTTTTCTACAGTCAGCAAGCTAAGAGTGGTTTTTACATTTTAAAATGGTTTTGAAAAATCAAAAGAAGAATAATATTTTGTGATATGTGAAAATTATATGAAATTTAAAGCTGTGTCCATAAATATTTTTGTTAGAACCCAGCCATGCCGATTCATCTGCGCATTGTCTGTGGCTGCTTTGAGCTGCAACAGAGTTGAGAAGTTGTGACAGAGATTGAGTGGCCTGCAAAGCCTAAAATATTTATTTGCTCCTTCATGGTAAAAGTTTGCCAAACCCTGGATTAGAGGAAATTGGCTTCTGTACCAGCAGCAGAAGTTTAAGACAGACCTAAGAAAGAACTTCCTGGCAGAGAGGGTGACTAACCACCTGAGGGGCTTTGGGATTCCAAACTCTGGAGTTAAGAGGCTCCCACCCATCCACGCTCCTTTGCAAATGCAAAACGGAGGTAACTAAGAGCTGAGAGATGACCTTGAATTTTCAACCATGTGACTTCCCTGGTAGGCAGGGATGGTTCTGTGGGCCTTTCATCTTCCTGCAGATCTTCTGTGTTTTCCACTGCTGATGTCCCGGGGCCACCCTAACCTCTGCCCCCAGCCACAGCAATGCTGGGGGTTCTGCCTGCAGCTGCCCCCTTAGGGTTCTATCGCCACAGAGCCAGCACAGTCCCGAATCAGCCACCCCACTCGAGGCACACACAGCATGCAGTTTGTCTGGTTCAAGTACAAAAGAGCCAGCAGATCGGCTTTCCAGCTAGCCGGCTTTGATCTCTTTCAGTTCTCCTCCCCTCCCCTCTCCCCAGCAAGACTCCCATGCCCATCAAACTTGAATAGGGAGAGAAGAGCAAGCATATTGGGTTTCTTCTAGATCCTAACCGCTTTCCTTGGTGTCTGACCCTGACCCCAATAGATTTTCCCAGAGCAGTAAACAGCCTTGGCATCCTATGGGCATGAACCAGGCCAGTGGGGAGTTTGGATGGGGAAGACTTTTGTCATTTGCAACCTGGTTTGCCCTGGACCAGAGGGTTGACCAGGAGTAAGATGCCAGGTGGGGGGATTTCAATGGTTCTCTTGAGGTGGTACCTGGAGCCAGCTCTGCTGGGATAGATGTTCTGGGTGGGCGTCATAGGTCTGGCCTGTTGGGGGCAGTTAGTTTCAGATAGCACCTCAATCTCAGAGTTGCCCCAACTTCCCTGTGGGCTCTGTTACAGAAGTGTGGGGTGGGGTCTAGGGATGGTTTCTGGGTGCCTGGGAACCACTAAATGGTATGCAAAGTGGGTATACGTGGGCAATGTGTATTTTTTTTTAGAGTCCATGTTTGCATCAGTACCCCTGGGGTAGAAGCTCTCAGGGCAACTTGAAGGTGTGTGTCCCAGGACTGGGTGAGCAGGACCATAGGGACCTAAGGGGACAACATTGTTGTTTTCCCCAAACACTTCATATCTCAAAATATCTGCTACCAGAGGGCAGGAACCAATCTGCCCAACTCATTGCTTACAAGCAAGCAGGTGCTTACGGTGCATTTTGCTTTCTTTTCCAAGACGATACACCTTTGTCCAGGGAAGGCAGAGAACAGGCGAGTTATTCCAGCCACAGTGCAAGGAACTAGCAAGAAGTGTGGCTTCCCCACTGAAAGCCTGGGGCAGCCTGGAATTCTCAGTTGTGAGGAAGCAAGAAGTGGCCCCGGGAGCACTATGCCCTTGGCCCAGGTGCAGATCTGGGCTTTGCCATCTACTTCCTCCCCAGGCCCTCTCGGTGGGGTCCCGGCAGCGTGGGCGGCCCTGGGAGCGTGTTAGAAACCCAGAATGCACTGAATCAGAATCCGCATTTTAACCAGATCCCCGGTGACTCTCACACGCGTTAAGTTTCGAGTGCCATTCATCTGGGATGCGGGACAAGTCACATAGCTCCACTGTGCCTCAGTGTCCTCACCTGTTAAGTAGTGATAATGCTCCTTGACAAGGTTGGGAAAATTCAGTGAGGCGAGGTGTTCCACGCGCTTAGCGCAGTGCCTGGACCGTGGGACGTGTTCCAGAGTCCCCTCCTGCCCGCGGGTTGGTTCCCTTCTCCCAGGGAGTTTACGTTTCTTTTGCGCTCTCGGGAAACACCTGCTCTTGGCTTTGAACGAGAAGCTGTTGCAGTGCTGCTGTCGGACAGGAGAGGGCGCTCTGGGCGCTGCCATCGCGCAGAGTCGGGCCGCGCGGGAGGCGCAGCCGCGGGTCCGGCGCGGGGCGCAGGTGCGCAGGTGCGCAGGTGCGCTGCTGTCCGGCTCCCGGGCAGGCGCGGCTGGCTCGCCCGGCAGCTCCCCTCCTGGGGCTGAGCGTCCTGGCCTGAGCCTGCAGCCTCGGCCGTCTGGTCCCCATTTGACCACCCACCGCTAAGTCATGAACAAATGGCCGGCTCCCCCAGCCCCGCGGGGCGCAGTCCCCAGGCGGAGGGCAGGCGCCGCCCGCCGGCCGCTACACGTTGATGAAGGATCCCTGGTCGCCGTTGGCCGTCTCGGGCTCCACGCAGCGCCCCTTCCTCCGTGTGACCCTGCGGTTCCGGTGGAACTTGGCGTAGCAGCGCAGCCCTGAGCCAAGGGAGGAGGCAAGGGGGTCAGGGACGCGACAGGCCAGACCCCCCCTCCCTCCCCGCATCCTCTGGGGCCAGTCGCGGCTTCTCCCACCCTGTTTCATTCTGCCCGACTACCGGCTCCGCAGCGCCTGGAGCAGCTTCAAAGAGACTGGTGGGGGAGGGGGGAGGGGGGAGGGGCCAGGGTGGGGGTGCATGAACAGGTGGAGCACGGAGAAAATGCAGGGCAGTGAAAGTATTCCGTGTGACACGGCCATGGTGGATACGGCAGGCACCTGCCAAAAGCCGGAGGGCGAGCAGCACGAAGAGGGAGCCCAACGTAAACTGCGGCCTCCAGTTCACAATAATAAAATACCGACTTGGGTCGTCCATCGCAACAATGCACCACGCTAATGCCAGACGTTAGTGAGGGGGAACTGCATGCAGGGACGAAGGAAGGTAAATGAGAATTCCGTACATTCTGTGCAACTTTGCTGTCAACCTAAAACTGCTCTATAAATAGTCTCCAATAAAAAAAAAATTGGAAAAGTTGATTAACATTTTATATATATTTTTAAACTTTTTATTTATTTATTTTTTTAGCTGTCCAATTAACTTCTTTCTAGTTTTGGTAGAGACCAGGTCTAGCTCTTGCTCAGGCTGGTCTCCAACTCCTGAGTGCAAACGATCCACCTGCCTCGGCCTCCCAGAGTGCTAGGATTACAGGCGTGAGCCACCGCGCCTGGCCCCATGGCTCCCTTTGAACCTAAAATGAAATCTAAACTTCCTACTTTACCAGTACACTAAAGCCCTGCTTCAGTGTTATACAATTCATCCACGTGACAAAAAACATTTGTACCCACTAAATCTGTTGAAATTATATCACACACACATATTTCATATCTATATACTTCCTACTTTGGCTTACGAGCCCCTTTGGACCTGGACTCTAGTACTTGTCGGATGTCTTCACCTCCCAGTCCCCTCCTTGCTCTCTAACCCCAGCCACACCCAGCCTTCTTGCTCTTCCTCACATACCTAGCCATTTGCTGCCTCAGGACCTTTGCACGTACAGTTCTCTCAGCCAGAAAACCCCTCTCCGAGCTCTTGGCACAGCTGGCTCCCTCATAGCCTTTGGGTCTCAAAGAGACCCTCCCTGGCCACCCTAATTAAAGTAGGGCTGGGCCTTCTGGCCCACCAGTGGGAGTGCTCATGGCTGTGGCTTTCTCTATCACACCACAGTCATCCCCTGAGACATGCGGGGAGACATATTTTCCATTTCAGGCCACAGAGGGTCACATGCTCCTGATGGCAGGGGAAAGAGATGCCAGGGTGTGGCCTGAGAAACCCTTCCGTTTCAGGGTAGGAGTGACCGCAGGGAAAGAGAACATCTCTACTTTCAGAGCCGCTCTTGTCATCGTCAAGAGAGGAAAGGACTGGCTGGGAAGTTAGTGCTTAGGGACCTAGAATTTACACCTGGGCCACTGGGCTTTCACACCTGTGGCCACACCAGTGACACTTGGGAGGGGAGAGGGGATTCTTGAGCAGGCGTGTTTGCTGGCTGCAGAAACCCTTCTGGAACCCTCCAGAACCCTGGCTGGCCTTGACTGCTAGACTTCAGCCCTGGGCTGTGTGTCCAACATTTTGGCATTTCTCAGGAGTCCTCAAGACTCCTGGTCCCCGTAAGGGGTCCTGGCATTCCCCAGATCCCTGTGGTGTGGCATCTGGGTGACAATCCCCTCCTGAACGAATTTTAACAGGCTGACCAAGCTGTGATCTCCACTTTCCATTTTCTTTTCAGATCTTGAGTCTCCAGGAAAGAAGCAAGAATGTTAGTGGGTCCAACCAGAGCGAGAAAAGGGGAATGAACAGACAGGCTTTGGATGCAGACACACCTTTTAGGTGCCTGGGCAGCAGTGTACGTCCCCTCCCACCTGAATCCAAGGGAGAAGGAAGGACTCCTGGGCAGAGGGACCATGCACTGAGCCACCCATGTCCCCCTCGCCCTGGCTGGGCTGCAGTGCCCTCCTGCCTGCTCTGTGCCTCAGTCTCCTCCTCTGTGAAATGGGACCCTAACCCTGAACACAGGTAACTGCGTCTTGCAGAAAGTGGCTTCCCAGCATCCCTACCCGACCTGCCTCCATCCTCACTCACTACCCAGGGGGTCCTCCCTGTCCCCACTCCTGGCCCCCTGCAGTCCTGCAGCCCGAGTGAGCCTTTAAACTTACAGATCAGACCATGTCACTCCTCTGGTTAAAACCTGCTGATGATACCCAATTACAAACAGAACAAAATCCAAACAAGGCCCACAAGGTCCTGTGTGATCCTTCCAGAAGCTTCTCCCCACTCACCTTGTACCATCTTCCCCTCGCTTGTTCCTGCCGAGGTCCTTGCCCTCCCGTCTTCAGGTAGCTGGCCCCGCTGCCCAGTGCTGCCCACGCTTCTGAAGCAACTCCAAGACTCACTATCTTGGTATTTGCGTTAGAGCCGTATTCCTTTCTAAAGACATCGTATCTATTTATTTGCTTTTTGTCTGCTCATCTGACTAGAACATAATCCCTGGGTGCAGAACTTGCCAGTTTCTGTCCCCACTGGATCTCCCATGTCCGGGATGATACCTGACATAGTAGGCACTTGATAAATATTTCTTAACGGACTAGATGAAGGAATGATCAGAACTAAAGAGGTATATTGCTTTCGCAGTAGGTAAGTTTTGAGGATAATCTGGGTAAAATAGGGCATGTATCTCAGGTTAACAGAGGGGCTGAGACCAAATTCTCCCACTCAGGAGATGGGAATGCCGATGGGATATTGCATGCACTGAGTAATTACTGTTCATTTTTGGCATTTTGTTTTTTAAAGGAGTACTTATCTTTTAGTACTATTTTATGTGCTAAAATATTCACAGAAGAAATATCTGTAAACTCTTAGGAGTTGCTTCCAAATCTTATTGGAGGGAGGAAAGCGGGTGGCAGAGTGACAACATGGACCGGCCACGAGTGGGTCGTCATTGAAGCTGAGTGCTGGAAAGTGGGGGTGCGCTACCCCATTCCGACGACTTTAGTGTGTATTTGAAATTTTTCAGAGTACAAAATTGAAAATATCCCCCCTGCTTTTCTAGCCGGGTAAGTTTTGAAAAGTCATTTTAAGCCTTCTGTGCCTCGGTTTGCTTATTTGCAAAGTGGGGATCACGATAGCTCCCTTCCGGGGGGGTGGTCGTGAGGATCCCAGGAGACGAAGTGCTTGGCACACTGGGCGAGGCGGGAGCCAGGAGGGGTTAAAGAGGCAGCGGGCCAGGTGCACCCTTCCCTGGGACAGTCAGCTGTTCTCTGATGGCATTGGAATGCCTCCCCTGGGGTAGAATTCCAGAGTGAAAGCGGCAGGCTTTTAAGGTTGGATCTTATTTAAAGAGATACACTCCTATCTCCTCCCTTCTTCCCTCCTCCAGATCGTGGGAGAGCATCACTCCAGCTTGTATTTTCTCAAGAGGTGAGAAAAGCAAATCTGAGAAGCGATGCCAGCAATCGGCACTAAATGAGCTCACAGATTGGGAAGGCACTGTGCAAAGCTGTTCTCGCTCCTGTCCTCAGCTCCCTGGGGACTCTCCCACCCACTGGGAAATCTCGTCCCCGCCTCTGGCAGAACCAGCTTGGAGAAAGGGAGAGCTCCGTGGGGGTCCTGGAGCACGGGGAGCCCCCGCAAAGGAGTCCGGACTCACCCTCCACACACATGCAGTCATCAAAGCACTTGTTGTTGAGGCCGCGGTTGTGGGGCGTGCAGAGATGCTCCCGCAGGTCACAGCAGGTCCCTGCCGACACGGCAAGCACACAAGGTCAGCCGAGCTGAGCCGGCCCTCCCCGGAGCCCGCACTGCGTCCCACCGGACGGGAGATCCATCATCGCGGTGGCAGGCTGTGCCCGGCATGAGGGGCCATCTGGTGGGCGAGGTTCCCAGCCAGAACCGCCAGAACCGCCCACGCGTGTCACGGCCGAGGCCCCCAGGGGTGGGCGGTGGAGACCCCAGCTGCCCCAGATGGGCAACTGATTGATCCTGGCAAGAGCGAAGGTGGTGTGGGGTCGACTCCCAGGGACAGCGGGAGGAACAGCTGGGGACTGCAAGGTCTGGGGCCAGCTCAGAGCTGGGAGGGGCCTTGGGGTCACTGAGACCAACGTCCTCTTTTGACAGATGGGGAAACTGAAGCCCCAGGCAGCTGCAGGATAGTCCCAGCCAAGCCCAAGTCCTCGCCCACCACGGGGCCAGCTCTCAGAGCCACCGTCCATCAGGTTGGCTCAGACTCCAAGCCTTTTCTCTGTGCTCAGGGCGAAAACAATGGTTTGGAAAGGAACCAGCCTGCCAGGGAGCTGGTGGTCCGGCTTTTACAATGCAAATTGCTGTTTGGTTGCTGTTTTGTAGAATATTCTGGCCACTGTGCCGCTAGGATCTCTCATTGGAAAGCACTTGCTATTCAGATGGCAGTTGCTGACAGCCTCCAGCTGTTCGCACCTGCAGGGGCCACCTGGGTCTGTGACACCCGGTTTCCCAGCAGCCCCAGCCAATGACTAGCACTTGGGTCCCAAGGCCTCCCATTCCTGCCCACGCCAGAGCTCTGGCTGGGACTTCCCATCACAATCTGGAGCTTTCTCCAAATAGTCCTGCTTCCTCCTCCTTTTATCTTTCACAGGTGCTACCCTCCCCGGAAATAAACCTCAGCTCCCCTTAGTGTCTTCTTCTAGGAGGGTCTGGTGAGCCCAACACGGGCCAGCAGTTTAGGGCATTAGCCCAAACATCAAGCCGCTTGTTTTCAGACTGTCTTGACAGTGAGGATGTCATCAAAATCACCCCCCCCCCGAAAGCCGGACAGTGTCGTGATGGGACAAGGACAGATTTAAGCCCTGCCAGGTGTTGGGAGGAAGAGAGCAAGAAAAGATCACCCTGAGGGCGGCGTGGGCCATGGGGAGAGGCTTTGGAACCGGGCTAACTCAGGGGCGAGCCACTTCCTAGCTGTGTGACCTTGGGCAAGACACTTAGCCTCTCTGGGGCTCAGTTGCCTTGCCCAAAAAGGTAGCATGACAGTGTCTCTCTCTCTGGCTTGTTGTGAGTAATGTACTAAATGAATTACTGCATGACAGCAACTCCCAGGAAAGTGGTAGCTTCTATTGCTATTACTGATCATCAGTAAGGGGTCACGGACCTGCTCATGTGCCTGGGACCCCCAGCCCTGCCCCCACCCCGGGCTACCTCCGGCTCCCAGCCTGGTGCCTTGAACGTGGTGCTGGTGGGTACCTGGCAGGCAGTCTTGGTGGTGGTCGCACGGCTCCCCTTCGGCCGGTGACGTCTCGTTGCCATCGCTGGAGAGTTTACCCCGGTGTTTCTCTGGGAACAAGAAGATCTGTCGTCAGAAGCCAAGGCTCAGCAGAGCGGGGAGATTCAGCACAAGGCCTCGGGGTCAGGGGTGTGGCCACCCCTACACTGCAGGCGGGATCAGGCCCGATACCTCTTGCTCTCTGCCCTAGTTTTCTGTTCTCTAAAATGGGATCAACAGTAGCTCAGATCTAATGGGCTTTTAAAGTGATTCGATCTGTGGGAAGCTCTGCCGCACAACGAGCCCTCGGTAGCATTGTCCACTTTGAGGGCCAGTGCTGGCTCGGACTTGATGGTCCCCCTGCCTTTGGACATCTGCAGGTCGGCCAGGGCTCGCTGGGCCCCCTCCCCAACAGACAGTGGGGGAGGGAGGGGAGCGCAGAGGTGGGGACACTGGGGCAGGTGGGTGTACCTTTCTTCTTTGCAGAGGGCCAGACATCGGGTTTCAAGTCTTCATAATCGGTCCAGTCGAACAAGGCCATGTCCAGCGTGGGCATCACCTCCCCGTCGGGCCTGGGCTGTGCCTGCAGAAGAGGGTGGGTGGGGTGGGGTGGGAGGACCTGGAGACTTCCAATCGACGGACGCAGGAATGTGGGGTCCCAAGGCCACAGAACAAAGGAGTGGCCCGTCAGAGGCCACCTCATCCTCTGCTGGGCCGCCTGGAATCCCGGCCTAAGGACGTTGAGACGAGTGTCTGGGGCTCCTGCTCCAGCAGCCGCTGGGGCAGTTTCCTCACGGTGCAGCCACCACCCCCGTGGCATGGAAGGCAGCCGGTGTAGACACAGCCGATCCATGGCGTGACCCGCCAGGCCCTCCAAGGAGCGGCTGAGTCTTGCTCATTCAAGGTTTCTAAGCCCATGAGGAGGGAGTCGGCAGTAGCCACCCCACACTCGTTTTCCTGTCTCTTCCTCTCCCTGCAGAAGTTGCCAGCTCTCTGTGCACTGCTGAGGCCACGGCCAGGGCTCAGTCCCACGAAGGGCCCCAGCCAGGCCCCAGGAGCACTGAGGCCAGAGCCCATGGCGGGATCTGCCCACAGGGCCCGGGCAAGGAAGGACATGGGCAGGAACCGCACCTCCCAGGGCTTCACGGGGCCTAGATGAAGTGGACAGCCATGTAATCCCGGGGGACAGTCCCCAGCTGTTATCAGAATCTCAAGGGGGTGCAAGACCCAATAGGAGGATAGGAAAAATTTGCTAAAAGTTTTATTTTTTTTAATATTATTTCTTATATATAATATATAACATATATACTATTGATCCTCTTAAATGATTTTATTTTTAAAAATTTCAAAGCCACAGAAGAGGTGCAAGAATGGTGTAGTGAACTCCTACATACCCTTCTTCTAGAATCACCAGTGGGTAGTGCTCTTGCCACCGTGGCTTGCTCTAGCTCCATGTGGCTTTTTTAAAGATCAGAAGCAGATGAATCCAGGGGTTAACTAATGCTTGCTCATTCTGGGAGACTGTTTTTAAAATTACCATTATTGGCCAGGCACGGTGGCTCATGCCAGTAATCCTAGCACTCTGGGAGGCCGAGGCGGGCGGATTGCTCGAGGTCAGGAGTTGGAGACCAGCCTGAGCAAGGGCAAGACCCCGTCTCTACTATAAATAGAAAGAAATTAATTGACCAACAAATATATACAGAAAAAATTAGCTGGGCATGGTGGCGCATGCCTGTAGTCCCAGCTACTCGGGAGGCTGAGGCAGGAGGATCGCTTGAGCCCAGGAGTTTGAGGCTGCTGTGAGCTAGGCTGACACCACGACACTCACTCTAGCCTGGGCAACAAAGCGAGACTCTGTCTCAAAAAATTAAAAAATAAAATTACCATTATCATACTCTATACTTTTCTGTACATTTAGAGTTCTTCCTCAAGTGCCTCTGCTCTCCATGCAGAGACCAGCTGCTGAGCTGCCACCTGCTTCCTTGACTGTCCCCAGAGTGAGCCCCCAGGACCACCTGCTCCTGGACAGTGGCAGCCCTTTCTCAGGCTGGAGCTGGGCTGGGCAGGCATCCGGAGATGTGGGTCCAATGCAGGCCCGGTGGCCTCCTGCCCCTGTGCCTCAGTCTCCCCGAGTGAACTAAGAGGGGTTTGCACGACATGGTGTCAAGACCCTTCCAGCTCCAAGGCTGTTTTGGGACCCCTTACCTGGGGCCTCAGGGAGGTGACAGGCAGGATCAGGGACTCTTCCGTGGCAGGTGCCGCCTCCAAGGTGGTGAGAAAGAGCATGGCGGGGGCCAGGCTGGTAGAGGACTCCTCCGCTGGGGCCTCCAGCGCCTGGGCTTCGGGGACCTCCGCCTTCTTCATCAGGGAGCTGGGACCTCGGACCAGGGCTCGGCCTGAGACATGGGGCGGGAAGCACAGGGGACTTACCTGCCTGCCACCTTGTGTCGGCCTACGTAGAACCCACATTTTCTGCTGTGAACCAGGGGCAGCACGGACCAGGCGAGAGGCCCATGCTTCAGTTAACATCCCTGCTGCCTGCCCTCCTGGGAGGTGGAACGGGCAATTCAGCAGGGGGTGGGGGAATGTCTTAGGTGAACTCGTATTGTTGCTGGAGAGATGGCCCAGGGATTCTCCCTATAAAGAAGCATTCCAGCCGTCGCCTGTAATCCTAGCACTCTGGGAGGCTGAGGCGGGCGGATTGCTCCAGGTCAGGAGTTCGAAACCAGCCTGAGCAAGAGCAAGACCCGTCTCTACTAAAAATAGAAAGAAATTAATTGGCCAACTAATATATATAGAAAAAATGAGCCGGGCATGGTGGCGCATGTCTGTAGTCCCAGCTACTCGGGAGGCTGAGGCAGAAGGATTGCTTGAGCCCAGGAGTTTGAGGTTGCTGTGAACTAGGCTGACACCAGGGCACTCTAGCCCAGGCAACAGAGTGAGACTCTATCTCAAAAAAAAAAAAAAAAAAGAAGCATTCCAAGGAAGTCCAAGTCTGGGTTGGCTGGGGGCAGCCAGGGATGTAAGTGTAACAAATGGGTACTGTTAGGATTAACCATGGAAGGCTTCCTGGAGGAGGTGGAGTTTGAGTAGTGAGCAATGCAATGAGGCCAAGAGGCAATGCGGGGGGAAAAGACCTTTGAGAAAGCTGGGAGGTAGGAGCTACAGCTTATCACACACAAGTGAGTGCTTCCTACATGGTGATAATTAGTCATCACCCCATTTATTGAGCACCTGCTGTGTGCTGGGTCCCAGAGGAGCCGCTTTGCAAGCATTGTTTCATCTAACCATTGCAGGAAGTGGGTGCTCCTTCAGCCTCATCTACAGGAGAGGACACTGAAGCACAGAGAGGTTAGGTGACTTGTCCAAGGACACCCAGCTTGTGAGTAGCAGAGCCTGGATCCGAACTCAGGT
The DNA here is from genome assembly GCA_008750895.1 of Mirza zaza. Taxonomy (NCBI): domain Eukaryota; kingdom Metazoa; phylum Chordata; class Mammalia; order Primates; family Cheirogaleidae; genus Mirza; species Mirza zaza. The sequence goes on from VSMD01001131.1 coordinate 101,582, forward strand.
CTGTCTGACTGTTTAAACCACTGATGCTGCCTTCCAAAACACACGGGCATGGAGTAGGTTAAGTATGAGAGGGAGTCAGTGAGTCAGTTGGGGTCACCCCAGGAGTGGAAAGGGGACTCTGGGACCACTGAATTTATCCCGTTCATTTTGTAGACAAGGAAACTGAGGCCCAGTTGGCCTGAGGTTTCACAGCTGGTTGTCAGCGGGGCAGGGCCTAACCTGCAGGCCTCCTCTGTCCCCCACCTCCTGACCATCATACCAACCCTCCTAGCAGGGGCCCCTGCTCCACTGGAGCAGAGCGGGGATGAGTCCATGTCCCAGGCGTGCCCACTAGATTGTCCCCAGAGATGCGTCCCCTCCTCGAGCTGACACTGATGACCTCCAGCGGCAGAAGGTGGAAAGTGGAAGCTGGGGGACCCAGCTGGGTTTGGCCCACTTGGGAGGTCTCAGCCCACTTGGGAGGTCTCAGCAGGTCAGGGGGGATCCAGGGGGGTGAGCCCCAGCTGTTTCCAGGGGAGTCGGGGGCTGAGGCTCCATCACTCTCCTGCCAAAGAAACACTTCCCCAACACCACCACGGTGTCTGTGGCACGCAGTGTGCCCCTAGGGGCAGTCTTGTCACATGGAGAGACTCAGAAGCTGAGTTGCCTGCCTGGGTTCAGGGCCAGGTGAGGCTGGGGAGGGGGCCTCCTCGGGGTGGAGCTGCCGGAGGAGGTTGTTCAGAGACTGCACGGGCTGGGAAGGGAGAGGCTGGGACAGAGGGCGGCTGGGTGGCTCTCAGGCTGACTTGGGAGGACAATCTGTTGATAAAACTGAGCTCCCATTGCTACACATCCCTCTTCTCCTCCCATGTCCCCCCGCCTCTCCCTCCGCCTCCCCTTACCAGACCCCTCTGGCTTTAGTGAGACCCCTCTGGGTGCCCACTGCCTGCCCTCTTTGGGGCCTCACCCCACTGACCCTTCCCTCCAGCCCCCTCCTGTCCTCACAGATGTCCAGCTACCTCGGTGCAGCTTCAGCCTGTCCCTGCGTCTCTTGTGCTCCCTGCCACGTTTCTTGGCCCTCTCCCACCCTGGAGGCTGATTCTCCCTCTCGGGGTAGGGCAACGCCAGCCCCAGGAGCAGGTCCTTGTCCCGCAGCAGGCCTGCAGGAGTCTGCCCAGGCGGCAGCCCCTCAGGCCCTGGCATCCTGGAATCCTGCCTGGTGGTGGTGACCACAGCCCCATCCTGGGCCCGGCTGGGCATGCCTGGGCTCCGCTCCTTCTTGCCCAGGCCCCGCCGGCGGTGGTGGCTGGCCTGAGGCGTCCACAGTGCTGGGCCTGGGAGGTCGATGTGATTCTCAGGGAGGTTCCGAGCAGGGGTTCCGGGTGCAAGGGAGCCTGCCAGGCTCAGCCCCAGAAGCACGAGGAGGACGAGGAACAGCATTCGGGCGGCGTGGACGGCAGGCCCGGCCATCTGCTCCTCCCTGCAAGAGAAGCAGCTTGTGAGGGGGCAGCACCCCTCACAGTCTCTGCCACCCACTCCCAGTCCCCTCACTCATGCCATTATAGCCCAACCTTGCCCCTCCCGCACTGCCCCCTTCCTGGGGACACTTGGCAATGCCTGGGGACATTTTTTAGTTGTCAAACCTGGGCATGCCCCTGGCATCTAGCGGGTGGAGGGCTGGGATGCCACTAAACACCTTACGATGCACAGGGCAGCAAACAGTCTCCTGTCCCGAGAGACAACCGTGCCGAGGTTGAGAACCCCTGGCTTAAATCGTTTCAGCAGCATCCGGGTTCCAGATTAGTCTAGAACTCCTTTCTCTGCACAAAACCCCTGCCCTTTGCCACGTCCCCCAGAACAGAGCTGAGTCCCTCGGAACTCAGAAATACGCCTCTAGTCCCTGAGGCTTGACTCGAAGCCTAAATCCACGCACATGGATTCACAGCGACTGAGCTCACGCTGTAGGCAGGAATTGCAGGGATTGTGTCACCTGCTTTGTGTGAGCTGATGCCACTCAGCCCTGTCAACAACACTCTGAAATGGCTCCTGTTAGTTGTCTATTTTTCTGAAGTGGAATTAAGGCTCAGGAAGGTGAAGTCACACCTGTTAAGTGGCCTGTGTCATTCCTGTCCGGCTCCATCCTTGCTCCTTGCCTTTTCCTCCCACCGTCCTCCCCCAGTGGAGCCTCCTGGGGGACCCGGTGTCTTCCCTTCAGCCAGAGGACGCAGCGCTGGGGGTGTCTGTCGGACTCTGGAGACCCCTCCCCCGCCCACAGGGCCCCCCCCCCTCCCGCCCACTGCACCTGCCTCGCCGGGACCAGACACGCTGACACCGGGTTAGCCAAGCTGATTGAATTTTTATAGCATCCTCCGACCTCCAAGTATTCCATTAGGCTCACAAGGTGCTTACGCCACAGTTTCTTTGTGATTTGTGGACATATAATTGCCTGGGCCTGAGAAACACCCTGATTTCTGGCATCTGTCCCTCTGCCAGGCTCAGTCCCCTGCACTGGCTGGCCCAGCCCAGCCCAGGCTCCCCTTAGCGACCAGAGTGAGAGCGGGAGGGCAGGGAGGACGCCCATCCGGGGACAGGAGAGGGGAAACACCTCCCCCTGCCTCGTGGGGTCTGCGGCCTCTTGGCTTTACCCTGCTCTGCCTGCACCCGGCCCCTGGGAGCCTGGGCCCCCGCCACACTGCCCTTGCTCGGCTCTCCCTGGGCCATGGGCTGAGACAACGAGGGGTCCCTCATTTTCTATCTCATCCCTGATCTCGGGGTCCGCCTGAAGATGCTGGGTGAGGCTTGGTGAGGGGTGCGGGACACCGGATGGACGCGTTGTGACAGCCCTGTCTCCCTGTCGCACAGGCATCCGTTCCTAAGACTGCAGCCCTGCAGCCCTGCCTGTGAGCTTCTGCACAGTCCGCCGAATTCCTGAGGCAGCCTGGCGGGAGGAGAGGCCCGTTTTTAAGGCCTGTCAGTCAGGCATTGTTTGGCTCAGAGGGACTCCTCAACCCTGTTTCAGGGCCAGCGAGCGGCAGATCGGGCTACTGTCCAGGCTGGCATTTAGCCAGACAGGAGCCAGACGTCACTCTCTGCTCTCCCGCGGCTTCAAAGGCTCCGTGTCCGGTGCTGTCTCCATCCAAACCCTGCCTTTCTGTCCTGCGGGGCCGGTGATAGCCTGGAGAAACCCACAGGGCACCCCCATGCCAGGGAAGCTTCGGGGTGCTGGCTGGTAAATGGAATCCCCTCCCCCCTCAACCCGGGCCTCAAGAACAATGAGGCAGAAAACCCAGAAAGCGCAGGCAAGAGAAGTGGGCAGCCCCTCGGGTGGTTGCTGTCCCCAGGGACATACAGGAAGCTGTCGGTGACGCCCAGAGCTGGCTTCTGAGTGCGGTGACCAGCCTGGGTGCTGGTCTCAGAGGACAGCTCCTTCCCCGCAGAGCCGGGGACGCAGCCCCCCGAAACTTCCCTGGGCTCGAAACACACCCCATCCTTCCAGTCTCTGTTCTCACTTAGGCTGTTCCCTCTGCCTGGAACCACCTCTCCCCTCCACCCCCACCTCTCTCCATCCAAATCCTGCCCATCCTTTGGGGTCATCCCAAATGTCCCCTCCTCCAGGAAGCCTTGTGCGGTCCCCCAATTCGATGTGCTTTCCCCTGGGTCCTGCCACACCACACGCTTTGTCCGGCTCTCGAAGGCCTCTTGTGTCATTCTGTGCTGGGACTATCAGCTTTTAAATCCCCGACTAGATCGGACGCTGCTAAGGGACCTGCCCGAGGCTTCCCTGCACACAACAGGCACTGGTACCCACGGATCGGAACGGAAATGGATGCAGCACAATGGAATTTATACCTGAGCAGATCATAAGTGCATCCCCAGGATGTGTGTGTGGTGTGAGTGTGTATGTGTGCATGTGAGCTGGAGTAGGGGCCGGGGGAAGACTGCATGGACCCCCCCCCCAAGCCCAGGGATTTGTACACAGATTTTGGCACAGCCCAGCAGCCGGGATGCCAGCCTGGCAGAGAGCCATTCGGGAAACGTGGGCTGCTACGGAAGTCGTGCCAAGGATGCACAGCGATAAAAGGCTCCAATCCGTTTCTGTCGCTTTGGAAGCCAGTTGGAGGTTGTGTCACAAAGCACCAAGCATGCAGGGGGAAGGGGGAGGCAGCGCCCCTTCCCTCCCCATCACCCTGGGCAGTTCTGCCCAGGCTTATTCACAAAGCTGCGCTCTGGTCTGGGCCCAGCCGCCCCAGACTAGTGACAGTCAGCAGCCCAGAGTCGCCCTGGACAAGTTGTCGAGGGACATCAGGAACCTCTACAACCCAGAGACGGCCCTTCCCAACGGGCTCTGATAGCGAATGGTTAAAAACAGGATGAAACAAAAGCAATGTAACCGTGACAGCAGGAGCCACCGCTCCCCAGGCTCCACGATTTTCCTGTTTTGTCCACATCGTATTTTTCCTGTCAACCGGCAGGTAGAGTTGGCAGGTAGAGTTTGCCATGTCTCTAAAATGAGGAAACTGAGGCTGGGGGTGGGGTCGTAAGCCACAAATCCAGGATGACACAACTGGTGAGTGGGGAAGCCTGGGTCCTCCCAGCGCCTGGCGCACATGGGACATGGTGCCTGCCCCCCTCGCCCACCCACGGAGCCACCTGCCTCCCCCACACAATCGCTGCTGGCTGCTGTGAGAGGCATCTTGATCCCTGCGTGTGGTCAGGGCCCAGGAGGCCTGGCAGCTGGGAAAAGGACACTGAGGAGGCGGGTGAGGGGCTTATCTCCTGGCCCAGGCTGCCCCCATCCTAGGGGGAGACAGGAGCTGTCTCAGTCCAGGAGGGAGGGAAGCAGCGTCTATGCCAACGAAGGCAATTAATCAAGCTGGGAGCCCGTTTTGCTTCCTGAGCCCCTCCCTGCCAACAGCCCGGCATATGGGGGCCAGGAGACATCGGGGGCTCCTGCCCCACCCACCTGGCAGACAACTGTGGAGCTCAGCCACCAGGCTTGTCGGGACAGCTGTAGGAACAACATTCCCACCCGATGCATGGTGGGCTGGGGGGAGCAGTGGAGGAGGGAGGGGCGCTGGCTGGGGGTTCCTCTGGGAGCGCTGGGTCAGGGATATCAGTGATGGAGTCCTGGGACATGCTGGCTGTGAACCAGACAACCGCCCACCGGGGGACCTCCAGCCCCTCCCCTTCCCTCCCTTACCCTAGTCTGCTCCTCCTGTGCCAACGTGACAAATTCAAGACACTGTATTTGGCAGAGATGTTTCAGGGGCTCTGTAAGCGTCTGATTCTAACTTCATTTTTCAAACATAGATTTTAAACTATTTTGGAAACTGTAGTAAAAATAACAGACACTCTCAAATGTGTTCTCTACCCAATTTTAACACGGGCGCAGCCCCATCATAACTTGGGCTTCTGGCTCACTGTAGAGTATTCCAGGAACGCAAGGTGAGCAGTTTGAAAAAAGAACTGCTGCCATTCGCAACTACTGAATTGCTCAGGATTCTCTGAACGTGAAAAATCAAAGCCAGTTAGAAGCTCAGCCTTATAGCTGTGAGTGTAACCGACACCCATTGCATTATTTTATATCACTAAGAACAGCTTCTTTTTTTTTTTCTCATTGGTTTACTTTAAAATAAGTAAATAGCTGGGTGCAGTGGCTCACACCTGTAATCCCAGCACTTCGGGAGGCCGAGGTGGAAGGATCACTTGAGGCCAGGAGTTTGAGGTTGCTGTGAGCTAGGCTGACGCCACGGCACTCACTCTAGCCTGAGCAACAGAGTGAGACTCTGTCTCAAAAATAAAATAAAATAAAATAATAAAAATAAATTAAAATAAGTAAATATTGTAAATTGAGGCATAACAGTGGTTGCACGGAATGTGTGTTGGAGAGGCTGAAAAGAGCTAGTCTGATTGTAAGTAGGGCTTAAAGTTGTGTCTGCGTAAAACAGAGGAAATTTTGATTTGGGGGAAGAATTAATTGGTGGTGGTGGGGTTCTACGCTGCTTATAAAACACGGTTTTTGTTGGTTTTACATATCGGGGTTGTGGGCTAAATGTCATTTGGGAAAAGATTTACGCTGCTCAAACAAATTGGTTTTTAGCAGGTGGTTGGGGAGGAGGACCACTGGACCATTGGGTTAGGTGGTCTCAGAGGCCCTGTCTGCCAAGGGAGCCTGGGAATTTGGGGTCCATGATGACAAGGCTCCTCCATCTTTGTCTCTCCAACTGCCGGGCCCTGTGGGGAGGGGTGACGGATAATATCCTGTAGGGTCTGGACTGAGCCTCCAGGCACTAGGGACATGTACTGAGCCAGGATGGATTCAGAGGAACTACTTGTGAATATTAAAAGACAAACCACAACACAACAATAATAACCAATTCCTGGGCTGGCCCTCCCCCTCGATAGCCCTCGGAGGGCCCTGCCTTGCTCTCTGTCCATCCCTAACTCACCTTGGGCACAGATGAGACCCTTACTGGCTTAGCTGATGGGAGGGGCACCCTGAGGCCAGCACAGGGCCTCTTTGGGGTGACTGGGGCACTTCCATCTTTGAAGGCTCTTCAGAAAGGGATGCAAGTTGCTGGAGTAGGAGGGGCTGGATGGGGAGGGGTCCCGATTCCTGCCTCCCCCCTGGCCATTTCAGCTCAGTGCTGAAATGCTCCTCTCCATGGAAACACTCTCACTTCTGGGCTCACAAGACACCTGAAGGCAGCCACCCTCTGATAAACCTGGGCAGGAAGGGACTCTGACCCCTGAGAGGCCAAGAAACATTTCCAGGGAAGTCTTGTTCTGAGAGCACCAGCTGGGGGAGAGCATGCCAAACTCACCCCAGCACCCTGTCTCACGCCTGGCTCTCCGGGAGGCCGAGAGCCTGAGAGCCCTGGAGGCAGGGGGCAGCGACTGTACCCCAGTAGTGCTCAGGACAGATGCTCTCGGATGCAGGAATCGTCTCAGCTCTTATGTCTCCATACTTCCATGAAGATTTTAAGATCGCTTTCACTTGGAATTGGTCTGCCCGACTTTTCCCTCTGGCTCCTCCTCCTCACCCAGGTGGACACTTCCCGGAATGGCTGGGATGGGAGAATGGAGGGGCAGTCCTTGGGCCCCATCTGCTCTTAGGACAGTGTGGCCACCCTGAGGTCAGCCCATCTTGGAGCTCCCAGCCCCTCCCGTCTTCTTTGGAGGGAGCTGAAAATGGGTAATGTTGCTCGTTTGATCAAAATAATCACATTTACATGAGGGTGGGGGAGGGACGGGATGGATTCTAAATTCATTCCTGGGCTGGGCTCTTTCCCAGGCAATTTGGGACCAGACTTTGTCCTTCTAACCCGTCTCCCGATGGCTGCCACCATCACACCTCTTAAAGAGTTTTACTTTCCTTGTCTGAGAAATGGGACGATTAGCCTGTTGTGAGACTTGAGTCCTGTGAGGTGCGTGTGGGTGCTGGTGTTCCGCGAACAGGTGCGCCTGGCCGTGCAGGTGGGGTGGTGGGCAGGGAAGGAGAGCTCGGTGGTGGGGTGGCCAAGACCCACAGCAGCTGCCCTGCCGGGTGGCCACTGGCATATTGCCGCCGCGACAGTCCTGGGCTGGTTGCCACCCATCTCCCTGCCTGCCTGTGGCTCTGCACCCCTCAAAGTGCCACCAGGACGATGGGAAGGGGCCTCAGAGCAGCCGGAGCCCCGCCTGCCCCTCCACGGGCCTTTCTCAGGCAGCGAGTACGCCCTTCACCTGCTGAGCACTGCAGGGGAGAGTGACACCAGCTGGTCCGCCGGGGCTGAGCCCCGCTAGGTGCAGGGCCAGGATGTCCTGCAAGGGAACGTGCTCCAGTCTGATGGCAGAGACCTGGCTTCTGCTCCTGGAAACCGCCAGTCTGATGGGGGACACACAGCCCTGGCTCCCTGTGACATGAGGGCTCCAGGTCGTGCCTGGTAGGACTCTTAGGCTGATGAGAGACACGCGTCCTGCCCCCAGGGCGCTCTCAGTCTAATCGAGAAGCAGCCCCTGCCCAGGGGAAGCCCCCACCCTAATGGGGGAGCCAGAGTCGATGCCCTCAGGGATTTCCCAGTCCGATAGGAGAGACACAGCTCTGGCCTTGGGACGTTCTCACAACAGGGAGCTTCTAATCTGCCTGCAAAGACACATCCTGCCACCAGGTGTCCCCACCGACAGGGGAGACAGTCCTGGCTAGAAGGGACAGGTCTCTTACACTCAGATAAGGCATTGAGCTGAGCCACGGGAGGACCCCACTGAGCAGCCGGGACGGAGCTATGTGACTTGGGCAAGTCTCTGAACCTCTCTGAGCCTCAGTTTCCTCTCTTGTAAAATGGGGTGGTTGTGAAGATTAGGGGAGGTGAAGGTACATAGAGTGAGTGGGACGGCCCTGGTGTGTGTGTGTGTGTGTGTGTGTGTGTGTGTCTGTGTGTGTGTGTGTCTGTGTGTGTGTGTGTGGGAGGGCAAATAATCAGGAGTTGTCATCACGGAGAGGGGAAAGAGGGGGCGTATGGTGGCTGGGGCCGGGCTGGGGAGGCGGTTGGGGTGCTTCCTGCAAGCATTTGTGCTTCTGCGCCCGAGTGTGCAAAGGGGCAGGCACAGGTGGCCGTCCTCTGTCCTCTGCGGGTGATTGACGGCGAGGCAGGACAGGCCCAGGCCAGCCTGGAGGGGACCATGATCTCAGCCAGCGAGGCTTGGCTGCCCCGCAGGGGCGGCTCCATCTGCTTTTATTGTTTGCAACAGCAGCCCTGGGATTTGCACCTCCCAGCGGGCCTCACACCTTAAGAAACCTGTATAGGGGTTTTGGGGGGCTCTTCAGAGGCCCCACCCACCCAGAGGCTTCCAGCTTTGTGCCCCTCTACCTTGGCAAACCCCCACCCACCTCCTGAGCTGGAGTCCTACCTCCTGCTGGATTACAGGTACTCACCACCCCTCTTCCTCCATACTCCTCAAACTTCATTGTCTTGGTGCCCAGACAATCTAACAGCATTTGCCATTTGGACAGACCCATCACTTCATCTTCAAGTGACAAAATACCTGCTGTCAGGCTCTGGCAGAGGCCTTCGTGCAGTGGAAAGACACCTGGAGCCCGACAAGCCTGGGCATGAATCCTGGCTCTAGCACTTAATAGCTGTGTGACCCTGAGCAAGTTAATTAACCTCTCTGGGCTTCAGCTCCACATCTGAAAAAATGAATATGTTTGTTTGGGTATCATCTATTGGGCATCTACTATTCTAGGCCAAGAGTTTTATATACGTTATCTAATTTAGCCCTTTTAAGTGGATAATATTTTCAGACAATAATAGCAACAATGGTTACATAGGAATATCAGAACGAAGATTTGAGGGACTTGGCCAAAGTCACACAGTAGAGCAAGTGGTGGGGCTGGCACCTGAACCCACAGCCATCTGATTCACAAGGCTTTGACCACTCCGCACGCTACCGTTCAGTAACCAACACCAGAGCACCTGCTGTGAGTCTCAGGGTGGGTGACCTGCCGGGCCCCGCCCAGAGCCTGGCACAGAGTGAACACCTAAAAACCATAAATCCTACAATGACTTCAACCCAGATGCTCTGGATTCTAACAGGGACCTCATGTGACATTACCATGCACCTCATAAAGGGATGGGTCCCAGGTAGTCAGTGCCAGGCCATGGTGTTGGAGTGTGGGAGGTTGCCACAGCTGGGACCTGAGGGGCAGGTCCCCTAAAGGCGAGGACTCAGCCACCTCCTGTGACCTTCCTGGGGAATCACTGGCCACAGTGGCCCGCCCTTGAGAGGGAGGGCAGGACCACGACAAGCAGAGAGGGTCTGGAGAGCGAGAGAGAGGCAGGTCCCCCCTGAATGGGCCAGAACAGGGGTGCTCATAGGACCCAGCTGCCCGGGAACATGGCCGGGGACCCCTCCTTGGAGGGAGCTCCTGCTCTTCGCAGGCCGTGGGGTCGGGGAGGCCAGGGTGCAACCCCTGCTCCTTCACGTTCCCGGGTGAGACAGGCGAAGGGGTCCCTCCAGATCACAGGGCTGCTAAGCCACCAGCTCGGATTCCAGCCCACTGCATGACTCAGGCGGGGCACTTTCTCTAGGCTCGGCTGCTGCCCCTATAAGCAGGCACAGAGAGCATCTTTTTCCTCCAGGGTGGGGCAGAGCCCCAGCACCACAGGGGCTTCTGGGTGGCTTACTCCTCCCACCCCAACTCCCAGCCAGAGCCCACTGCTACACCGCCAACTCCGCCCTGGCCTGGCCAGCAGGACCCAGCAGAACCCAGAGAGAAGCTGTGGCTTGCAATTTACTGCTCATTCCTGTCCCTTTGATCAAGGATGCCATTCAATACAACACCTACTGTGTGCCAGGCACTGGACGGCAAGCGGAGGGAGACCCAGCCCCCGCCTAGGGAGGAGCAGATGATTCCAGATACAGATCATGCCATGCAGCCCACGAGGCAGGGAGGCAAGGGACAGCAGGGGGGCTTCCCACAGGAGGGGACATCTGACCTCGGTCTGCAAGGACGTGGGACTTGGATTGAACCAGGCAGGAGAGACATTGCGGATGAAAGGAGGAGCCCTAGCAAAAGCTCAGAGGAAGCAGGCCATGGATATGATCAGCTCTTCATGGTGGTGGAGACCTTGGGTGCAGAGGGGACATGGTGGAGGGGGCAGGATAGGGCTGGCCTGGCAGAGGTCTTTGGAGTTAACTCACTGGCCACAGGGAGCCACAGAGGGGATTCAAGTTGGGGAGAGGGGATGGACTGAATGAGGGGAGGGAGGAAGGCAGGGGGTTACTATCATTTCCATGTGGGTAAGAGGCAAGGCTGATCAGAGCAAGGTTTCTAGGGGTGGCAGGAGCTGCTGAGCTGGCTTTCCTGGGGAGGCAGAGGGCAGAGATGGTGGGAGGACCAGGGTGGCCAAAGCAGGGCAGGTCTGCCAGGCCTGAGCAGGAGACTGGGTGGGGTGTGTGTGTAGGGGGGCACCCCCATTCTTGCCTCTAAAGAGAAAGCCTCCCGTTGTCAGCACTGGCTGCAGCTGAAACGAAAACTCAGCCAGGGGAGCCCAGAACCTGCCGGCCAGGTTTCCCTCTTCCAGAGTTGCCCTCATTGAGCCACTCGGCCCACGTCACTTCTGGGCTCCCGGGGTGGCATGTCACTGTTATGAAGACCTAGATGATGGTCGGGGCCTTGGGTAATCACACAGCAGGTCCAGGAGCCAGACAATCCCGCCGGAGAAAGGATGCGGCTGGTGGCTAGTGCCATTATAAAAGAAATCAGTGCAAGGCAGAGGTTCAGAGTTAGGGATGAGTCACACGGACGCTTCCCAATGGAAAGCCGCTGGCAACACCGAAGTGGCCACACTAATCTCATTTTGGAAGAAGCGCCCCCTTTCACCCGGATTGTTTTAACTGATTTTAGGACAAGTAGTGGGTGGGGGAGGGAGAGAGAGAGAGAGAAAGAGAAAGAGAGAGAGAGAGAGAAGGAGCTTGTAAGGATGTGAATGCCTGTCTGGGTAGGAGGTGACCAGTGGCATGGGGAGGGAATCGTGGTTGGTTACTCTGAAGTGTCGCTAAGCCTGGAATTTGTGACCCATTCCTGCGGACCCCTTATCCCCACCCCACCCAGGCACTGCAGACTCCCCTCCCCTCCCCCACCCGTGTGCGAACCAGCGCCAGCTCCATCCGACATGCTTTTCTCACTCTTTCCGCACACAACCCTGTAGGTAGCTACTAGCAGTGTCCCCGTTTTATGACGGGCACACTGAGGCTCAGAGAGGTGCATTCTTTTGTTCAAGCTCACTCCCAGAGCCCCTGTCCGCCTGATCCCAGAGGGATGGTACTGAACCCGTTCCGGACACCTGGAGTGTCACCGGCCGCGCGGAGGAGGAGTATACCGGGCAGGGGAGATCCCCGGGTGGAGGGGAAGGCTGATGGAGCATCCGCGGACGGGGGCCAGGAAGACTTGGCGGGAAGCGCAGGCGCACCCCTAAGGCGGCTGAGCCCCTCGGGGAGCGGAGGGAAAAGCCAGCGGTGGGGAGACGGGTCATGAGCGGGAGCCCAGGGGAGAGAGGCCAGAGCCGTCGGGGTGGCAGGGTGGGTACTGGCCCTGAGGGGAGGGCGCGGGTTCGCGCCGGGCGCACTCAGCGCCCCCTCACACCCCAGCCCCTGGGCGGCCTCGAAAGGGGCGGGCGGGCACTCCACCAGCTCTGCCCGGGCGCAGGGAGTCTTCGAGGCTTCTTCCAACGGTGGCGGACTGGGGTCCCCAGCCTGAGAGACCACACAGAGACTCAGAGACAGAGAGACAAAGAGAGACCGGGTCCCGAGGGAGAAAGCTAGTGCCAGGGAGGAGAGTGAGCGAGAGCCGGACCGGGGGAGGGCGGCGAGGGCGCGCGCGAGGGGACTGTCAGAGCGCGGAAAAGTGAGCGTCCAGGGGCAGGTGGGCGGACGGCGAGGCCGGGAGCAGAGCCAGGAGCCGAGGGCAGACGCGGGGAGGAGCGGAGGCGGCGGACCGACCGGCGCACCGACCGACTGACGGGTCCGAGGGCAGAGAAGGAAGCGGCGTCCTCACCTCCAACCCCAGCCCCCCGCGCGCCCCGCCCTGAGAGCGCCAGGTAGCCCACCTTTGTCCGGGCGCGCAGCCAGGTGCGGCGGAGGGCGGGGCCAGGGGCGGGCCGCGGCCGTGCCTTACCTGTCCGGCCGGCGGGGCGGGGGCCGAGGGGCGAGAGGCTGAGCGCCTGCGGGAGCCGAGCGCAGCCGAGGGCAGAGCCGCGGAGCGGGGACGGCGCGGAGAGGTGCGCGGGCGGCAGGAGGATGTGCCCAGGCTTAGCGGGGCTGGAAGGAAGCGGGAGGGGGCGGGCTGGAGGGAAGGGGGCGGGAGCGCGGGGAGGGGACGGAGGAGGGGCGGCGGGTGGCGGGCAGCGGGCTCACCCGCCCCCCGCCGAGGGGCAGCCCGGGGCCGGCCCCGCGCGCTCCGGGCCAGCTAGCCCTCGCCAGCTGCGCTCGGCGTTCCGGGCCCGCTCCCCAGAGGCCTAGCCGCCGGCGCCGCGAGGGCGCGGGGCAGACAAAGGAGGCACACAAAGGCGGGCGCAGCCCAGCGGCCGTGCTGGCACCGGGCGAGGCGAGCCCGTTCCTCCCGGTGCGTAAGAGCCGCCTCGGCGCGGCCCAGGGCGCGTGGGACGGGAGGGGCGCCGACAGCGGTGGCGCATCTGGAGCGGCCCCGCGGGGAGCGGGCGACAAAGGGCCGCGGCGGGGGTCCCCTGGCGGACCCCAACAATGGATCGAGGCTGCGCGCTCAGCTGCGGCAGCGTCTGGCGGGGCAGGGGCCAGCCGGTCCCCAAAAGGATTATTCCGCCTAGGCTGTCAAATGGGACGGAAGAAATGCCCAAGGCGGAGGAGGCGGGACGGGAGCGGCGGCGCCTTTGTAGCCTCCGAAAGTGCGCGCGAGAGGGCGGGGGTGCGGTGCGGGGATCTCAGAGAGGTCGCTCTGGGTTGCGGGGTACTGGGGGTCTTCAAAGCGCTACCATGTCACCTGGGTAGCGGACGGTGCTTGGTAGGGAAGGGAGAAAGAGAACCCCTCCAAGACACACACACACACACACACACTCTCACACACACGATCCGCCTCTCGCCACGACCGGCTTGAAGCTCTCAGCCCGGCCCAACCCGGACAAAGCCAGCGCTCCGGCCGGCTCATCCATCACCACGCGGGGCGCCGTGTCCCGCCGACCCCGGGAGTCCGAGAATGCTGGGTTATGGGTCCCGCGGCCCCCATAACTCATGACCGGGTCAGCCGGGCCGCGGGCGCCGCAAAGATCAAAGAGCGACGGGGCGGGACTGCGGCACGTGGGAAGCGGCAGTCCCGCCCCCGGCGCCCAGAGCTGGCCAGGTGGCTTCCATTTCCACTGTTGTGTTTTTTTTCTTTCTCCAGAGTGTGGCAAATCGTGGCTTAGAGTTTTTAAGAGCACCGGTCCGCCCTCAGGCCAGATGCCTGGGCTCCTCTTCTGATGCCACCCGCCATGGCCTGGGGCAAGCTGCCCAACCTCTTTGAGCTCATCCTTATAGCTAAGTCTCGGGGTGCAAGGATGAACTGGCCTGTGTAAGGGGATAACGTTCCTGGCCCACAGGAAATGGTCCAGAAAAATTAGCTGCCATTGTCATTGTCATATCATTAGCCTGATAGGTGCCAGGATGGGTGGGTGAAAGGACTGAGCTGTTTATTTACTGGAAGGTTAAGCCGCCCATCCCATAAATGCCTGTTGAACACCTACTGTGTGCCAGCACCTGCAGTACAGTAGTAAACCACGTGGCTGAGAATCCCTGCTCTCATGGAGCTTGCATTCCAGAGAAGGAGATGAAACATAAACAAATGAACAAATAAATATATATGACAGGTGGTAATTAATGCTATGAAGACAAATGAGGAGAGAAAAATAATAAGAAAATTAAGGAGAGAAACAATCAAGGGAAGAGGTTTTGTTTTCTGTGAGGTTGTTAGTAAAGGCCTCTTTGGTAAGGCAGTTTTCTTTGGCAAAGAAAATGAGGTATTGAACCGAGGTGGGGCTGCGGGGAGAAGAGTGATGCAGTCAGAGCCAGTGCAGGAGAATGCTTGGTGCTTGGTGTGTTTGAGGAAGAAGAGGGAGGCTGGAACAGAGGGAGGCGAGGTCATAGGGGGAGCTGGGATGTGATCCTGCAAAGGCCAGAGGAAGGACTTTTGCTGTTGAATGACCAGAGGGTCGTGTACAGAGCCGAGACATGATCTGACTTAGGTTTTAGCAGATTCACTGATTCTGTTAAGAATAGATTGCAGTGGGACAAAGGTAAAAGCAAGACCAGTTAGGAACTGTGGCATTGAAGAGGTGGTGGTGGCTTGGGCCTGGGAGGGGGATGGTATGATTTTCTTCTTCACCCTGGCATTCCTGAGCCAGAAGCAAAGCACTGGAGACTGGTTCGAAGCCGCTGCCGTGGCTAGTTCCTGGCTGGGTGAGCTTTTCATGTACTTGGACTCTGTCCTCTGGGTATTCCCAGAGTGATGCTATAGGAAAAGGTGGATGTTAGGAGAGGCCTGGACACCTATCCCATCCAGGTTATGGTGACTTTGGGCCTCAGTTCCCCCATCTGTAAAATGCTGTACTCTATTGGCCAAAGTAGATCCTGATATCCATTGGCTGATGAGTGGATAAACAAATGCAGTATATCCATACAAGGAAATACTATTTGCCTATAAAAAGGAATGGAATGCCAATATATGACCCAACATGGATGAACTTTGAAAACATATGCTAAGTGAAACGAGCCAGACATAAAAGACCATACATTGCATGATTACATTTATATGAAATGTTCAGAACAGGCAAGTCCATAGAAACAGAGAGTAGAACAGTGGTTGCCAGGGGCTGGGGGAAAGTTGGCAGTAACTACTAAGGGGTATAGGGTTTTTCTTTTTGGAGTGATGAAAATGTTTCAGAATTAGGTAGTGGTGACTAATGCACAACTTTGTGACTATACTAAAAACCACTGAGTTGCACACAGTAAAAGGGTGAACTTTATGGTTTGTGAATTACATCTCAATAAAGAAGTTGTTTCTTTTTTAAAAGTGGTGGTTAAGCTGGATCAACTGGTGATCCACGATGGCTTTAACGGATCTGGAAACTCCTGAAACTGTGTGAGACATTTAGTGTCTCTGTGCATTTCCCTAGGTAGAAACTCCATGTTTAAGAATAGATTATCAGCCAGGCATGGTGGCTTATGCCTGTAATCCTAGCACTCTGGGAGGTTGAGCCAGGTGGATCATTCAAGGTCAGGAGTTCAAGACCAGCCTGAGCAAGAGCGAGACCCCATCTCTACTACAAATAGAAAAAAATTAGCTGGATAACCAAAAATATATAGAAAAAATTAGCTGGGCATGGTGACACATGCCTGTAGTCCCAGCTACTCAGGAGGCTGAGGCAGGAGGATGGCCTGAGCCCAGGAGTTTGAGGTTGCTGTGAGCTAGGCTGACGCCACGGCACTCTAGCCAGAACAACAGAGTGAGATTCTGTCTCAAAAAAATAAAAAGAGAATAGATTATCATTAAAGTCTCCCTGGCCAGTGAGGGGTCAGGAACATGGGGAAGTCAGCAGAACCCCACAGAGAGGATGGCACGTGGGGGCTTTGCTCTGGCTGAAGTGTTGGAAGCCACTTGCGTTACTGGCCTACGGTCAGGGCTCTGGCTTGGGTCCAGGTCAGCAGTGGACCCCAGGATGTGGGACAGCTATGCAGGTCAGGACTCATACCAGAAGGCCAGATGAGGGAGAAGAGGAGCTGTCTGTTGGCTGAAGCACCTTGTCTTTAGGCATCTCATGCTGTGAGGATGCTTGTTCTCTCTAGGGGACTTTGGGGGTGGCCTGCTGCCTTGGGAAATGGAATTGGAGAGGGGGGTGCAGCTAAGAATAGTTTGGATAGGATTTTTTTTTTTTTGAGTCAGAGTCTCACTCTGTTGCCTGGGCTAGAGTGCCCTGGCATCAGCCTAGCTCACAGCAACCTTAAACTCCTGGGCTTAAGCGATCCTCCTGCCTCAGCCTCCCGAGTAGCTGGGACTACAGGCATGTACCACCATGCCCGGCTCATTTTTTCTCTATATATTGTTATTAGGCCAATTAATTTCTTTCTATTTTTAGTAGAGACAGGATCTTGCTCTTGCTCAGGCTGGTTTCGAACTCCTGACCTTGAGTGATCCGCCCACCTCAGCCTCCCAGAGTGCTAGGATTATAGGCGTGAGCCACCCCGCCCTGCCTGGATATGGTTTTGAAAAGCATGATGGCTTATCTACAGTGTTTGCTCTGGGAGCTTAAATAGTGTGTATATATCTTTAATATCATTGTCATAAGAGCCATTAATTGAGCATTTATGTGCCAGACATTGCACACTTTATATTTTTACAAACATAGTGTCATTTACTCTTTGCTCAGCCCTATGGAGTTGGAACTACAATTATCCCATTTTACAGATGAGCAAACTGAGGTTCAGAGAGGAAAGGGCCACAAAGCTGGTTAAGGAGCAGTGTTGAGAAGGAGCAGGTTGGACACATGAGCAGGACTGGCGGGTGTGGGGGGCACCGTAGGGAACATTCCACAACCCTTGCCTTGTTTTTGAAAACAGCTCTTCTCTGCACACCACCACCTAAGCCTAAGCACTGAAATAAGCTCTCTGCTCCTCATCCAGACTAAGATGGGTTTCAAGTCAGGCAAGTGGTAATGAGGCACTGTCCTCCAGCATTTCATTCCTCTGTCATTCTTTCATCCACTCGTTTAACACACACATTGAGAACTTGAATCTGGCCAGGCACTGGGTAAGGTGCTGGCTGAAAGAATGAATGAGGCTGGGTCCCTGAACATCAGGGTATCTATCAGAGGGATTGTCACCAGGCTATGTGTGGCTCACTATATGTGCCCCCGCCCCAGCCACGTGTTTGGTGTTCTGGGAACCTTAGGCAGGGGTGGGATAGATGATCTGTCCTGTGATCAGCCTGGCGGGTATGGGAGGGGCTTTGGAAGCATCTTAGGGACCTGGACACCTGGGCCCTTCATTGCCGTTTTACCCAGTTCGCTGCTTGTATGTTGGTTCAGCAAACCCCGGGACTCCTCCTGTGCCCCTGCAGGTCTCAGTCTTTACCCGGCTGGTGCTCACACTATCTTGCAGCTTCTCAGTTTCCCTTTAAATGTCTCTTGGGAGTGATTTTCTCTCCGTCCCCATTGCAGGTCCCCAGGGACCTGCTCCAGTTGGCAAATAAGCTCTCTCTCCTCCTAAACATCCGTCTTTCCCTCCCAGCCGCCTTCCTACATATTGTCATTATGGGTGAAAAATATGCAAATAACTTTGAAAAACAGTCCCCCAGCAAATGGGTTTTCAAAATGTAATAAATTAACCCCATAATGTAATCTGGATCCCACGACCATCCATCATGCTGATGCGATTAAGATATGAAAAACCAGATGCTTAGAGCCCCATGGATAGATGAGTCTCCACAGAGCTCCCCCGATGGCCCGGTGCTGACTCGGGCCCTGCCCCATCCCCAGCTTCTTGGCCCCCATGGGACCTGAGGCCGTCAGAGGTTTAGGGAACATCTGTCTAGCCTGTTCATTTCACATATGAGGAGGCTGAAGCCTTTTGGGGGGTTAGGAGTCAGATCAGTTGGAATCCTTCCTCATCTGCCTCCCAGCCAACCTGTTTGTGACTGGCTCTGAATCCAAGACCCCAACCCCAGACATTCTTATCCATGGGTTTCTAGGTGACAAGGTGGGTACCCCAGTGTCAAAGGCTGTCCTTCCCCATAGGAAAAATGAGGGCTGGATTTTCGTGCTCCAAGGTTTCTCTGAGATTCTTAGCTCTGTATGTCAGGGGACCTATGGGTGGCTTGTCCTGTGTCTTCTCAGGACAGAGGGCTGGGACTGGTGGCCCATGTGCCTTACTCTGTGTCTTGGAGGCCACCTCACAGGAGTAGCTGGGCTTTGAGCCTCCTCACCCCAGGCCCGGGTCCAAAGGCCCCTTTTACAAGATTGCTACTGCCTATGGCCAATGAAAAACTGCTCTAGCAGCCTCCAGAAAGAATGACCCTCAATTTCCCCAAGTTACCAAACATCTTCAACGATTAAAGCTCCAGGAGCCAGGGCACACTGTCTACAAGCTAGCGGGCTGCTCAGCTGGCTGTGTGCGGAATGGCATGATGTGGGCAGGGTCTCTGTGTCTTGACAAGGGTTGCTGTGCTCAACATGTGTTGCCAGGTGCATCGATTCCTGAAACGAAATCATCCATCCCTTTGGGTTAAGCATTGTAATTTTACAAAAATGCAGATATTCTCTGGGAACAGCCCAAACTTCTATGCTGATCCCCACACTTTCCTGGGCATCCGGGCCCCTAGGGAGCTTGTTAAAGGGCCAGTGCCCTGCTGTGCACCCTGAATGGATCTGGGAGGTCAGGCAGCTGTGTGTTTAATAGGCTCCCCAGGGATTTGATGCAGGTTTCCCAGGGTGCATTTTGAGAAATGCTCTGCTGACATTCCTGACTCAATCAGCCAGGTAACTTATTCTCTCCCTGTCTGATGTGTGTAAATGCAGGTTTGAGGCATCTGGTGGTGGTGGTGGTGGTGCAGGTCTCCAATAATGAGCTGTAAATGGTAAACATGCCTGGCTGGATCTGTGTACAGATGGGTGGGACTCCTAACAAACTCTTACATGTCTGGAGGTCAGAGACAAAGTCCCCTTGGCTTCTGGTCCTAACTTGTCACAAATAACTCTGTGGTCACTTCTGTGGCCGTAGTTTTCCCATCTAAAAAATATGGGGGCTGTAAAATAAGTTGAAGCCCTGGTATCAGGATAATCGTTAGACCTGGGTTTGTATTTCAACTGTGTGATTTTGGTGAATTAGAGAACATCTCTGGGCCTATTTAACCATCTATAAAATGGGGCTGTAAAATGGATACTTAGCTCCTAGGTTAATGAGGGAAATAAAGAAATCAGTGTTTGACACATAAGTGCTGGATCATGTTGCTAATTATTTTTTTTTCTTTTTTTGTGAGCAGTGGAAGATAAAGGTAATTATTATTATTTTTTTGAGTCAGAGTCTCACTCTGTTGCCCGGGCTAGAGTGCCATGGCGTTAACCTAGCTCACAGCAACCTCAAACTCCTGGGCTCAAGCGATCCTCCTGCCTCAGCCTCCCAAGTAGCTGGGACTACAGGCATGCACCACCACGCCCGGCTAATTTTTTCTATATATTTTTAGTTGGCCAATTAATTTTTTTCTATTTTTAGTAGAGGCGCGGTCTCGCTCTTGCTCAGGCTGGTTTCGAACACCTGACCTTGAGCGATCCTCCAGCCTCGGCCTCCCAGAGTGCTAGGATTACAGGCGTGAGCCACGGCGCCCGGCCAAAGTAATTATTTTAATATTAATATCATCATCAACTCGGACCGCCCTTTCAGCTCGTCCAGACTGAGTCCCTGCCTGGGGCGCTCGGGAGCAGTAAAGCAACTCCGCGTCCCCCCACCTGCCCGCCCCCCAAGCTGGGATACTTGGCAGATTACTTGTCCTTTTTGAACCTCATTTGTAAAAAGGGGACAATCACAGTGACTGCCGCATGCAGTTATTCTGAGATAACCCAGGGACACACTTAGCGCAGGCTGGAACTCAGTAAGGGCCAGCTATTGTCACGACGCTCGGGCAGTGTCACCCGGCGGCGTTTCGGCTCGCGGTGGAGGCGGGCGGGGCGCCCCGGCGCACCCGCGTCCTCCTGTCCCCGCCCCCGCGCCAGCGGATGCGTCCGCGGTTGGGCAGCTCGGGGACAGCAGAAGACGGGCTGCCGTCAGTCCCCAGCTGTGCCCTGCACCTGGCCCTCGCCAGCAGCCCCTACCCGCCCCCTGCCCGCGCCTGCCAAAGCAAGAGAAAGGCCCTTGAGGGGCAAAGGCGTAGCGACCCGACCGCAGAGGGAGCCCGAAGTGGAAGGGAAGCTGCGCCGCGCTTTCCGCCCGCTCCCCCGCCCGGCCGTGCCGGCGCGCCGAGGCCGGGCCCCGCCCCCGGCA
The DNA here is from genome assembly GCA_008750895.1 of Mirza zaza. NCBI lineage: Eukaryota > Metazoa > Chordata > Mammalia > Primates > Cheirogaleidae > Mirza > Mirza zaza. The sequence continues at coordinate 122,081 of VSMD01001131.1, forward strand.
GCCGCTCGCCCCGCCCCCGCGCCCCGGAGCCGCCCAGTGCGAGGCCCCGGCTGGGCTGCGTGGGGAAGTGGGCGTGGCTTGAGGCGGGCGCTAGGACCCGCCGGAGCGCCGCGGACGTCACCGAGCGGCGCCGCGGGTTGAGCGGGAGGCGCGGGCGGCGCGGCGGGAGGCGCGGGCGGCGCGGCCGGAGGCTCCCCGCGCCCGGGCCGGGGCCCGAACCGGGGCGGGAACCGAGGCTGCAGCAGGTACCGGGGAAGAGGAGGAGAGGGAGGGATTCCCGGAGCATGGCGGGGCACCCAGCGGGCGGGAGGCGGAGTCTTATCCCAGCCTAGCCTCGCTTTCCGGGCGTCCCCTTGGCGCTCCCGGCCCTGCGCTTCCAGCTGTTTCCCTCTGCGGCCGCGGCCCCGTCCTTTTTGTGGGCACACGGGTCTTTCCTAACCCGCCAAGGCAGCGGGGCGAGGGGACGCTGGGGGGCCCATGGGCCGAGGCTGGTCGGGGCGCCGCCGATGCCCCCAAGTTATGACGCCAGCGTGGGGGGTCCTTCCCAGCTGCCCTGTGTGGCTGTCCTGCCCCATCCCCCCGAGACGGAAGGGAGGGGAGGGGCGGTGGAGGCGGGCGGGCCCTGCAGCTCTGGGCCTTCGGAGCTACCCCCTACCTTGTTCCACCTCCCAGGTAGCAGGAAGGATGACCACGCTCACGCGACAGGACCTCAACTTTGGCCAAGGTAGGGAGACTGGACCTCCGGGCCCGGGGAGGGGGGTGGCCTGGGCCGGTGGGCTTCCCTGAGCGCGCCAGGTTGTGCCTTTGCAGTGGTGGCAGACGTGCTCTGCGAGTTCCTGGAGGTGGCAGTGCACCTGATCCTCTATGTGCGTGAGGTCTACCCAGTGGGCATTTTCCAGAAGCGCAAGAAGTACAATGTGCCGGTCCAGGTGAGCCTCCCAGGTGGGGCTGGGGCCACGGGTTGTCTCCGAACCACAGAGTAATAGAAGGTGGATTATTGAAAACTTCCACTTTTAGGTCCAGTCCACCCTCGGCCTGCCCTTGCCTTCCAGTTTTGAAGTGTTTTTTACCATCCCCTCAGAAGGGAATTCCCTTGGTCAGAAGTTAGGGACCAGGCCCTCAGATTATAGTTGCCTTGGGGGCATGATGGTATTTTTTTTTTTTGAGACAGAGTCTCACTTTATTGCCCAGGCTAGAGTGAGTGCCGTGGCGTCAGCCTAGCTCACAGCAACCTCAAACTCCTGGGCTCAAGCAATCCTGCTGCCTCAGCCTCCCAAGTAGCTGTGACTACAGGCATGTGCCACCATGCCCGGCGAATTTTTCTATATATATTAGTTGGCCAATTAATTTCTTTCTATTTATAGTAGAGATGGGGTCTCGCTCTTGCTCAGGCTGATCTCGAACTCCTGAGCTCAAATGATCCGCCCACCTCGGCCTCCCAGAGAGCTAGGATTACAGGCTTGAGCCACCGCGCCCGGCCGGCATGATGGTATTTTGAAAGAGCTCCTGAACTGGTGAACCGTGGTGTGGAGAGGGAATTTCTGAAAACCTCCAGCACCTTCTTCTCCCTCCTGCCATTCACTCTAAACGTTAATGGGTTGTTGAAGGTTAAAAGGCAAAGGCAGTAAACATGTCTCCACTGTATCTCCAGTCCCTAGAAGTGGCTGTCCCTTGGCAGGCACTCAGTAAACATTAGAATAATTGACCAATTACTGGCAGATGGTAGACACTTAAAGGGTATACATATGGTCCCCAACTTACAATGGTTCAACTTAGATGATTTTCAACTTTATGATGGTTTGAATGTGATGCTCATTTGGTAGAAATCGTACTTTGTATACTCACATCATCGTTCTGTTTTCCACTTTCAGTACAGTATTCAATAAATTCAGTAAATTACATGAGATATTCAACACCTTCGTATAAAATAGGCTTTGTGTTAGATGATTTTGCCCAACTGTAGGTAATGTAAATGTTCTGAGCACATTTAAGGTAGGTTCAGGTAAGCTATGATGTAGGTTAGGTATATTAAATACATTTTTGACTTAGGTTATTTGATGGGTTTAATGGGACATGATCCCGTAGTAAGTCAAGGAGAATCTGTACAAGGAAAAAGAAAAAAGAATCAACATTTACTGAGCACCAACTGTGTACTAGGTACTTAATTCATTTAATCCTCACTCGATGAGATCTTCACAGATGAAATAATTGAAGCTCAGAGAAGTTAAGTAATTTGCCTAAGACCAGTTCTTAACTTTTGGAATCTGATTAAATTTCTGGATCCTTTCTCTGGAAAAGTGCCCATATGCACAAAGACACATAACTCTGTGTACAATTTTAGGGACTTTTCAGACTCTGGAGGAATCCATGGACCCCACATTAGGAACCCCTAATACAATATTAAATGGTAGTGTTGAGATTGATTTCCTGTCCTCTAATTTCTCTTTCTCCACGGATAAATTCACAGTTCTTAGCCCCCGAGGGAAAGTGGTCCCAGGTAGGGAGCCCTAGGGAGCTGCTGGACTCTGTCGGAAGGCAGGTGGGGTCTTGGGCTCCTGGAGGGGTGTTGGGTGGTTTCCACATCTGTGCTTTGGGCCTCACCAGCCACGTGGGGTTATGTGCAGATGTCCTGCCACCCGGAGCTGAATCAATATATCCAGGACACACTGCACTGCGTCAAGCCGCTCCTGGAGAAGGTGAGGGGACACCAAGCCCTTCCAGCCACCTCACCCCCAATCTGTCCCTCCAGGATGCGAAGTCCATGCGGGGTCCCCATGGCTCTAATATCCAGAAGCCTGTTCCCTGCACTCTGTAGACCACCTCCACCCAGGCCCCAAGGGATGTGGGCCATTTTCTGGGTACCTTGGGCCTGGGAGCCTGGGTTAGTGGAAATGGCTCTGAGTAGGGGCTGCCTGGAGAGTTCTGGGTTTTGCCCCCAACCCTGAAAGTTCTGTCTGGGCTTCTTCCTCCTGTCTTGTCCTGGTCTCAGACTTCCTAGGACCCCCATGGGTCCCAGGCATCCTCTCTCAGCCTGTATCACTCACGTCCGAGGGTGCCAACTTGACCTTAAACCTGCTTTCTGGGCTCTCAGGTACCTGAGCAGCAAGCAGGGCTGTGAGTGCACCCTTACCCATCCCTCCTTGGGCAGGGAGGAGTTGAGGCGGGTGGGGTGCCGGGCTCTGCAGTGGGGGCATTCCTGTCCTTACAGAATGATGTAGAGAAAGTGGTGGTAGTAATTTTGGATAAAGAGCACCGCCCAGTGGAGAAATTTGTCTTTGAGATCACCCAGCCCCCGCTGCTGTCGATCAGGTGAGCTGCCTGTCCCCTCTCTGCCTGCTAGCTGATGTGAGGTCCGTCACTAGCAATACATGCCCCTCGTCCCTGCCTCTTTAAGGAAGTCCCTGAATACCTTGGTAAAGGCCTGAGAGGAGAGAGGGCAAGATGTACCAACTTGCCAAGGGTTCACCCTGGTAGTGGCTGAGACAGGCCAGGCACTGGCCTCTGTGGACAGTACACAGGTTACACAGACACCACCCTGGGTTATACCTGGAAAATCATAGCATTGGTGAATAGCATCTCATTTTACAGATGGAGAAACCAAGGTTCAGAGACATCACATGAACTACCCAGGGTCGCCTGAGTGGTGGCAGAGCCAGGACATACCTAGTTTCCTGACTTCTCAGTCAAACATCCAATCCACAGTCAACTAGAAGTTGACCTTGGGCACAAGGGTTAGCTGGTCAACTGCATCCTTCCTCCAGTGAGGTCAGGACACTAGAATATGGCACCAGCCTGTCCCTACTGGTTGAGTGGCCTCAGACAAGCCCTTTCCCCTCTGGACTTGGTGTCGTTGTTGTCCAGCCTGGCTGCACATTCTGCCTTCAGCTGGAGTGGGGCTGGGCATGGGTTGGAAACCCGGTGACATTAACTTTGTGGACTAGATAGGGAGCCAGGCCCTAGAAGCCAACGCTTGGAGGCACTGGAAGGCTCTGGACCCGTGGTCTGCACCAGGGTTGGTTGTTGCTGCTGGTGGGAGGGCGGGCACCGTGTGATGGGAGACCTCTCACTCCAAGCTCAGACTCCCTGTTGTCTCACGTGGAGCAGCTGCTCCGAGCCTTCATCCTGAAGATCAGTGTGTGCGACGCTGTTCTGGACCACAACCCCCCAGGTGTGCCTACTCCCCATCCCCTCTTCCCTTGCCATTTCCATGGTTACCTGGGGTAAGTCTGTGTTCCCATGTCCCCGTTTGGCTGGCTGAGCCTTGTCTCTTCCTTCCTGCCCTTAAGAACCCCTGTGAGAGTCACCTCCTCCAGGAAGCTTCCCTGATTGACTCTACCTGGCCTTTTTTTAAAATTTCATTTTTTTCACTTTTTTCAGCCAATTAATTTGTTTCTATTTTTAGTAGAGACGGGGTCTTGCTCTTGCTAGGCTGGTCTTGAACTGTTGACCTTGAGCGATCTGCCCGCCTTGGCCTCCCAGAGTGCTAGGATTACAGGCGTGAGCCACCTGTCTAGCTCTACCTGGCCTTAATCTCCCTGCTGACTGCCTTTTCTTAGCACTTGCTTTATACTTAGCACTCTGCTCTGGGGGGCACTGCTGAGCCAGCCAGGGAGGTGGGAAGAGGCTGGGCCCAGTGGCAGGCACCAGGTGGCCTAGCTCCACCCACCTCTTGCTCCCCAGGCTGTACCTTCACGGTCCTGGTACACACGAGAGAGGCCGCCACCCGCAACATGGAGAAGATCCAGGTCATCAAGGTGAGACGGGGCTGGGCTGGGGTGGGCAGGAGGCTCTAGGGACATGGTGCCACAGTTCTGAGGGGCAGGGCATTGCCCTGGCCAGGGCCTGGCACCCAGCGGGTTCTCCTGTGTTAACTGTGTGCCGCACACTCTGCCATTATTCCATCTGGGCACTCAGCTGAGAGCAGCACAGATCGAGCCTCATGCTGGGGACACTGGCTCTTCCTGGCTCTTCTGAAGTGGGGCTTCTCCAGGGAGGGGTCCTGGCCCACTAGTTTCAGAATTGGCGATTGGGATTTGTTAAGTCACTTGGGTTCTAGCGACTCCACCTGTCCCGCCAGCAGCTCCCTAGTGATGCTGATGCTCCCTCAAGTCTGAGGTTGCCCTTCCCCCAGCCCCCCACCTGGAAGGGGAGGGGCAGCAGAGTGAGGGCAGGCCAGGGCCCCACCCCTTCCATCCTTCACCTTGGTCGCCTCCCCAGGACTTCCCCTGGATCCTGGCAGATGAGCAGGACGTCCACATGCACGACCCCCGGCTGATACCCCTAAAAACCATGACGTCAGACATTTTAAAGGTGAGCTGCATGGGGACCACAGAAGCTTTATTTAGAGGATGCTTAGGAGGTGAGGCCAGTGCCGAGGCCTTGCCAGGGAGCTTGCAGATCAAGGCTTGGGGGCGAGGACTAAGGAACGCCCTGTGTGTAAGGTTTTTCCCATCTTTCCCCTTTCCCTTAACCTTGCTGGGCCCAGGGTAGGCGCCCTGACTGGCCGGCTAGCTTACCGAGGCTGTTTGTTTCTGTCCCTTAGATGCAGCTCTACGTGGAAGAGCGAGCTCATAAAAGCAGCTGAAGATGCACCTGCCACCCCACTGATGCCAGAACTGTCAGACTTTGGGGGCCCCCAGCCTAGGGCGGCGCTGCAGGGCCACACTTACTCCAAGTGCTCTTACTGCCTCTATGTAAGGACCACCCGCCCTCCAGCCCAAGGCTGCTCAGGTCTGGTTGCCTTCATGGAGGAAGCCTCCCCCAGGGCAGTGAAAGATGCTGGGATTCCTCAGCCCCCTGGGCTTCAGCGGCCAACACTGTCTGTGTCTCAAATACTGTGCTGTGAGTTGTTTCAATAAAGGGGCCCCAAGGGCTGGGCTGAGCTGGGCTGTCACTAACTGGAGTGGGAGGGAGAGGTGTGGCCACAGTAACCTGGGGAGCAGCTGCTTCTCCATCAAAGGGCCACAGACCCCTCCCCCAACGGGAAACCCAACCCCAGGCTGGCTTTCTTGAAAACGTTTATTATGACAAAACATGAGACCTATGTTGACAGTAAGACCCCTGTGACGGGATAGGGTGCCTCACTGCCTACTCCAGGCTCAGCTCTTGCCTGGAGGGACCTTTGGCTGACCCAGACGGGGACAGATGAGTGGCTGTCAGGACAGACTGTCAGAAGGGCCTGTGGAGACGAAGTGGGGAGGGCCGGCGGGCAGTGTTCTCCTGCACCTGCCGCGGCTCGGGCCGAGCTGTGGAGGCAGCCGGGTTCCTGCTTGTCTCGTGGCTGATGATGATGCTGCTGTTGGTGACCCGGGGCCCATACCAGCCTGCCCAGAACTGGGTGTCCTTGCCCCCATGCTGAAAGAGGATGTGGCGGACACCTGGAGGGTAGTCTGAGAAGGTGTGGGAGACCTGAGGAGAGAGGAAGTGACCGCTGAGACTGGGAGGGGTTGGGGGTGGGGTGACCCCTCAACTGGAGAGGGGAAGGGAGGAGCCTGTCCTCTGGGAGAAAGCTGCCCAGGCCAGAAGGCAGGGGCTCCAGGCACTAGAGCTGTCCGTTGTCTCCTGCCACCCTGGCTCAGGGGGAAGGGGGTGGCCAGAGCAAGCAGGGGAGGTCTCACCTCCGTCCACATGGCGTCGTTCCACTGTTGGATGGTCACAGGCGGGGGCTCAAAGGAGGCCAAGACGATGTAGTCGGCTGAGACCAGCTGCACTCGGATTTGGTAGGTGCAGCCACAGTCTGCTCTGGCTGCGAACCTGGGGAGGGTGGGGTTGAGAATTGCCCCAGGGACCCACAAGGTGGAGTGTCCTTCCCTGAGCTTGGCTGGAGCCGCCTGCTGCCAGCGCTGCCCTGCCTGTGAGGCCCAGCTGGCATTAGCGTCCCCTAGGCCTCACTGCAGCCCTGGGGTAAGCAGTCTGTCCATGTTGGGCCTCGATTACGTTATCTGAGAGAAAGGGCAACTCTTTTGGGCATTCTTCTCAAGATGTGACCTCATAAAGCAAAAGGCCCTCTACAGAGATAGATGCCCTGACTGTTCAAGCTGTGTCAGCTGCACTTACAATGGGCTGGGCTGGGCCGGGCCTGGTGGCTCACGCCTGGGAGGTTGTGGTGGGAGGATCATTTGAGCTCAGGAGTTTGAGACTAGCCTGAGCAAGAGCGAGATCCCATCTCTACTAAAAAATATATAGAAAGAAATTAGCTGGATAACTAAAAATACATAGAAAAAATTTGCCGGGCATGGTGGCGCATGCCTGTAGTCTTAGCTACTCGGGAAGCTGAGGCAGCAGGATCCCTTGAGCCCAGGAGTTTGAGGTTGCTATGAGCTAGGATCGGCATGGCACTCTAGCCTGGGCAACAGGGTAAGAGTCTGTCTCCAAAATACCAAAACAAACAACACAGTGGACTAGGTTGTAGATTCATTGGCAGATTCCAGGGGTGACCTCTGTGATGGGGCTGGTAGAATCACCCTCTCCTCAGCCCAGCTGCCCCTTGCCCTGCATACCCCTCCAGCCTCCCTCCTCCCCCTCAGGGTGGTGGACCCTGGGAGCCCTGGCTAGAACTGTGGTCCTGCTTCTGCCTTGGGCCAAGCCAGACCCCTGCATAGCTCTGTGTACAGAGTAGGAGCTCGGGAAAGGGTCGTGGGGTGAACAGGGAAAAGGGGCAGGGGAGGCAGGTAGGCAGGAAGCCCTGAGTCTCCACCAAGTCCAGGGTCCTTTGTGGTTCCATGGCCTGTTAGTGACATCTCATCTGGGGGGGCCACAGTCTTCCCATCTGCAAACGGGGGCTACTATGTCTTGCTGACCATGTCACAGGGTAGTGGGGAGCCTAGAGGTGCTGTGGGTGAGCAGGTGCTGGGTCCTGTGGCAGAGGGAAGGTGTGCCAGGTCTGCCTGGCTCTAGGGACAGCTCCTGCCCCAGCACACTGCTGGGCACAGAGTGGGCACTTGCTATGAGCTGTCCTACCCAGCGGGTAGCGCAGTAAGAGAAATGGGACAGATGCAGGGTGTGGGGATACAGGCCATGCGCCCCACTCACCAGTCTTTGACCACGATGTGGGGCCGAAAAGTGTCCATGAGCTCCTCCCAGTAGCCCTCGGCCTTCAGGTCCACCAGCTGGGACTTGAGGCACGTGCTGGGGAGCAGGGAGAGAGACTGCATCCCATGGTGTGTTCCACAGGGCCCTTCCTTGCCCAGGCCTTGGCAGCCCTGGTGAACCCAGGGGGGTGGTTCAGGGCACCTAGGGTGTCCCTTGACCGCTACAGGACCAGCACTGGTGGGTGCTGCCTCTGGCTCCTACCCTGGTGCAGGCCCGTGAGGAACACATGCATGGAGTGTGACCCACTTGTGCCTGGGTGGCATCTGATTCCAGTCCAGAGGTCCAGTCTCCCAGGACACCAAGGAGGGCACCTCTGTGAACTCACGTGCCTGGATTAGGGACGCCTGCAGACACCCCTGACTTAACTGCCCAGTGGGCGCCTGGCCTCCTTCAGATGACATCTATTCCCACCACCCAGCCAGAGTTACTCGCTCCAGGAAGCAGGGGACCCTGACCTGGTTCGGGGCCACCTGTCTTGAGCCTTGCAGAGACCCTTCCTTAGGCCTGAGACTTGGCAAAGGTGTCCTGACCCTCTACCCCTCCACACGAGCCTCCTGGGTTGTCTGTCTTACCTGTATGATGTGACAAAGTACTTCTTGACTTTGGGATCAGGAAAATCCATCCCATGGTCTCCAGGGAGGCTCTCCACCTTCCAGCGGTCCCCCCCATTGGAGTCGATTCGCCATGACCCCATATCCTCTAGGAAAACGGAAGCGGAGGTGAGATCCCCTTCTCACTAGGTGCTGGGAGGATGGGAGGGAGGGTGGTTGGCGTTAGCGAATCCCTGGGGGGGGGGGGGCAGGGCTTGCTCCCGCTCAGATGTCTGGGGCTGTGGATGCCAAAGGGTTAAGCAGCTTAATTCCTTCTTGAGGGCATTATGTAGCCAAGGCCGGCCCCCACCAGTCCAAGTGCACCCCAACTCTACCTTGGAGCACCCCCACAAAGCTCCCTCCTCCAACACATTCCCTCCTGTCCCCATATCATCTCTGCCTGGGACCCCTCCCTCCCACGTAGTCCCCAACGGGCTTGACTCCTAACATGAGGCTGCAGACAAGAACACGTGTCACTAGAAATTCTAAACCAAACCTTTCCTCCCTTCCATGATGTGGAGCTCTGGGAGATACCCAAGTATCAGTTCTCGAAAAATTAAATTACCAAGGGCCTTTGCCAGTACCGTCCTCAGTGGCTACTGCGAGTTCACGCCCGTGTGGGCTGCTTTCCTGACCGCTGGCACCCCCGATGTCTAGGAGGGAGAGGTCCCTGGTTGACTACGTAACCGGGGTTGGAGGGGGACCTGGAGGACTGATTTGTGGATTTGTTGGAGGGTCATGGGGACCTACTATTCTGACATGGCTCAGGGCCTCCACCCAGGGTGAGAGTGCTAAGTAGGAGGACAGGCGCCCTCTGGGCTGGTGGCTGTGGTAACCCCCAATTTGTGAAAGGCCCTCCATCAAGCGGGCTCGGCAGGTTTCAGGGTTATCCCCTTCAAACTGAGCTCAGAGGATCTTAGAAAACAGCGGCACTTCTCTACCCAGGCTGTCCTGAACAAACACCAGGGTGCTTTTCCCAATGACTCACTTGCTCCCTATACCAGGAACCCCAGGCGCCCCCAGTAGGGAGCTGGAGGAGTAACAAATGCAGGAGAAATCTGAGCAAGGCCTGGCCTGACCACTGTCGGGCCCAGGGCAAGGCCAGGGCCACAGGCAGCTGTCACACGGTGTGGGCTGAGCGGGCAGCGTAGCCAGGTAGGTCCTGAGTGGGATCTGGGGCAGGCAGAGAGATCGTCTGGGGTGTTGTCTATGGGGTCTCTGGGAGGAACTCAAAACCTTTACTGGCCAGGACCGGACCCTGGAAGCTGGGCAAGTCACTCATCTTAGAGCCTAAAGCTTCCCATCTGTAAAATAGATCCCATCCTAATTGGCCAACTCCCAGGATCCTCGTGAGGGTAAAGGGAGAAAAGGGATATGAAAGGGACTTTTAAGTGCACAAACCATGCTTCATAATCTGCTGCTGCGTGGCCCCAACAAGAAGCATGGTGTCTGGTATACAGTAGGTGCTGAATGAATGATGGGGAAAAAGCTTTGGCAAATACAAAAGAATATTACAGGCTAAACAGGGACCTCAAACTATATGATCACAGTCCACCTCTAAATCCTCTACAACGAGGATCATAGGAGTGTGGAGATTTCACACGTGACGCAAGAGGCTCTTGGACACTGGGCAGCTTGGACTGAACTATGGGGACGGCTGGATCTGCAGTGTTCACTCAACAAACGTTTCCTGAGCACCTGCTATGTGAAGGTGTCATCGTGGACACTGTGTAGAGTGGCAGACAAGGTCCATCAGGCCCCTGGAACTTCAAGTTTATGGCAGAGAAAGAAAAGGTAATTATGCAAAGTGCTATCAGGCACTGAATGGGGGTGACACCGTAGAGGTGGGGAGACCTGTTTTTAGATTGGGGGGTCAGGGCAGGTCTCTGGACGGAGACGTGAAGAAAAAGGAGGAACCAAGAGAGTGAGGTAGGTGTTAGGGGTGTGAGAGAACATTCTAGGTAGTGCGAAAGCCCTGAGGCTCGGGGCGGGAAGGAACCGCCCGTGGCAGCCCCACCTCACCGCAGCCCACCTTCTGCACATGGGTTGCGTAGGAGGTTCCTGCGGAGGCTGCACAGGAAGTAGAAGATCTTCCAGTCGGCCACGGGCTGGTCCCAGTGCTCGGTGATGAAGCCCTCGAGCACGCACTTGCGCTTCCACAGGGTTACCACGTCGATGAGGTCTCGCCAGAGGCTGCAGACGGGGCGGCAGCGCAGCAGGAGCTGGCGCGCAGGGACGTGCGTGAACAGCTCCAGCAGGATGTTCTCGGGCAGCTCGTTGATGCTGACCAGGGCCATGGCTGTGCTGGGGTGGGCGCACCCACAGGCCTGTGGGAGGTGACAGCGGTTATGAGCCCTGACCTGGGAGGTGGGCCCTCGGGTCCCTAGAAACCCAGCCGGGGACTCCTCGCCAATGGTTTCATCTTCCGTGAAAACCAGAGGAGTTAGACAAGCAGCACTTGTGAGGGTCCTTCTGGTACACAGGAAGCCCTCAACAGACAGAGCAGTCACATGTCACACATTTGGAAGAATGACAAAAGTCTTCAGGGACAAATTCTTTTTTTGTTTTTTTGAGACAGAGGCTCACTCTGTTGCCTGGGCTAGAGTGCCCTAGTGTCAGCCTAGCTCACAGCAACCTCAATCTCCTGGGCTCAGATGATCCTCCTGCCTCAGCCTCTCGAGTAGCTGGGACTACAGGCATACACCACCATGCCCAGCTAATTTTTTCTATATGTTTTTAGTTTGCCAATTAATTTCTTTCTCTTTTTAGTAGAGACGGGGTCTCGCTCTTGCTTAGGCTGGTTTTGAACTCCTAACCTTGAGCGATCCACCCGCCTCGGCCTCCCAGAGTGCCAGGATTGCAGGCCTGAGCCACCGTGCCTGGCCAGGGACAAATTCTTGTAAAGTCCCCCCCCCCCCATTAAAAAAATTGCTTAATTTTTTTTTTTTTTTTTTTGAGACAGAGTCTCACTTTGTTGCCCAGGCTAGAGTGAGTGCTGTGGCATCAGCCTAGCTCACAGCAACCTCAAACTCCTGGGCTCAAGCGATCCTCCTGCCTCAGCCTCCCGAGTAGCTGGGACTACAGGCATGCGCCACCATGTCCGGCCAATTTTTTGTATATATATTTTTAGTTGGTCAGTTAATTTCTTTCTATTTTTAGTAGAGACGGGGTCTCCCTCAGGCTGGTTTCGAACTCCTGACCTTGAGCAACCCGCCCATCTTGGCCTCTCAGAGTGCTAGGATTACAGGCGTGAGCTACCATGCCCGGCCAAAAAAATGCTTAATTTTAGAGCCAGTGTGCCCGGTGAATGGTAGGATGTCACGGAGGCCTCTCTGTTGTCTGCGGGTCCCGCAAACTCTGTGAGGGTTTTGTGATTGTTCTGTTATTTTAATGCTGTGAACTCGCTGTGAGAATATGACATCTTTTTTCCATCCCTGGACTCATAAATGCTCTTTCAGTGGTGAGGCTAGTGCTGAGAAACACCCTCCGCTCCTCAAATAGTCGCTTCGGCCCGGAAGCCAGATGTGACATGATAAAACACCACAATGAGGAGGCCACACAGCTCCGGCCGGGCTGCCTTGGATGTCATGTGAGACCACTTGGAAATGGCTGGAAAACGAAGCAGATGGAGGGTGCCCGAGAAGACTGCCTTGGTTCGAATCCTGGCCTGCAGTGACTAGCTGGGAAGCGGTGAAAAGGCTACTGGAACTGTCCTGACCCCAGAAGGGCCAGAAGACTGAGTAAAAGTGAAACACTTGGGCAGGCTGACACAGAGAGCTGCTGTTACCTTTGATGCCACCAAGGGGGCACAAACCTGTCCCCAAGAACACCTTTCTCTCTACCTCTGCACTGCACACAGGTTCTGGAAAACTTCCAAACAGTGCTACCACCCTCACCTGAATCCGATGCCCTAATGAATGCCAGGTACTTGCCCCAGGTCGCTGAGGGTGGGCTGGCAGCCAGGGCTCTGCACTGTCACTCAGATGGGCTGGATCTGCTCACAAGTGGGTAGAATGTTCACCTACACATAAGGAAACAGAAACTTGCTGGTTTCTTCTGCTTTTCCACAGAGACTCGGCCAGAGAAGCAGTTCCTAGTATTTTTAAAGCGCCCATCCCAGAAAACATGCTGCTGGGAACCTGTTCTGGCTCCTGCCCACGGATGGGTACTTTAACGCGGCAAAGAAAAGCCACCAGTAAGAAAGGGAAAGGTACTTATGCCTTGTGAAAAATGTTTTTGATGGAAAAAACCCCGGGTGTGGCCAAATCTTCTCTTCAGAAGCAACTGTAAACACTTAAAAATATGAAATCCGTCAATTAAAAAATGTTGACAACTTCTAAAAGCATCCTCTAGACCAAATATGGGTCATTAGGCTTCCAGTTAGAGGCATCTTAGGTACCAATAGTTTCGAACTGTGACACCCAAAGCCTGGTCTTTGGCTCCGGTCGCATTTTATCACCCTGCCCGGACATTTTGGGTTTCTATTGTCGCCTAGGGAGAAGCCTGCCTGCAGAGTGGTGGCGCAGGGCGTGACGGCCATCCCGGGGCATTCTGTGCTGCTAAAGTCCACGCCAGCCCTCAGAAGCCACCTCACTCACACCTCACACCGGTGTCGCACGCTCGCCCTTTCTGCGGGGACCCTCCCGGCGGGCCCTCGAGGCGCTCTTACTACGCCCGCCCCGGGGAAGCAGGAGCTGAGGCGACCCGGGCCGTCTCGGAGCCCGAAGGCGAGCCCGCCGCGGGGTGTGGCGCGCAGGGCCCGGCGTCCCCGACCCGGCGCAGCGCGGCCCCGCCAGCGCGACCGTCCCGGTCACCCGGCACGGAGTCCGCGGGCTCGGCTCGGCCCCACGACCCGCGCCGGAGACCCGGGCGCCCTCGCCCGCCGCCCCCTGCCGGCCCCCCGCTGCGCCGCGACCTGGGCCCGGGACCAGAGCTCGGAGTCGGCCTGGAGCCTGCGGCCTCGGCGCCGTCCGCCGTCGCCCCGCCCCGCGTCACGCGCTCCGCCCGTCCCCCCGCCCCCGCCGCCCCCGCCGCCCGCACCGCCACGCCACGCCACCCGGGGCCAGCACGGGAAGACGAGCCCCGGGTCCTCGGCCCGGCCGCGCTCCGGGAGCCCCGGCCCCGCCGCACCCCGCGCTCCGGAAGCCCAGGCTCCCCCTCCAGGCGGCGGGCGGCCCCGCAGCCGGCACCCACCTCTTCCCTGCGCGCCGCCCCGCGGCCGCCGCTCCCGCCGGCTCCCTCCTGCCCCCACCTGGGCCTCCCTCCGAGGCAGGCGCGGGGCGGGGCCGGCTCTCGGCCGACCGCGGGCCCCTCCCCAAGGCGGCAGCTGACACCGGCTCGTGCCGGCTCTTTCCTTCCCTAGGGCGTGACCTCGGCGGGCCCTAGTTAATTCAAAGGCAGAAACCTCCTCGGGTTTCAGTCAGGATAAAGTTCATGAATTCCTTCCTTCGTTCAACAAATATTTATGAAGCACCTGGTTCAGGCAACCACCAAGGGTTGTGCAGGCTGTGCACTGTGCAAGGGGGCTGGCCCGGGCCGCATTAACTGCAGTCGGGGCTCCATCGTCTCTGTGGAAGGGCGGAAGGGCATCTTTTTCCAGTTTGCCATACAGTTGCTGGGTGGTGGACCCAGCCTGGCAGAGGCCCTAAAGTAGCCCACTGTTGAGTGAGATAATTAAATGTAGTGAGTACTTATTGTGCCTACTATGTGCCAGGCTTCATCTCATGTCAGTAAAGCTCTTGGTGAAGAGTAAAACCAGGAAGCGGTGTCTGAGTGGCACTGACGCCCCGGCATGACGTGGATGCAAGGGCTGCCCAGGGATAACCACACACCCTGCCCCCAGCCTCGTGGCCCAGCCTCCAGAGGAAGCTGGCAGTACTGAAGGGCTGCCCAGCGAGATGTCTGCAGCTTGTTGACGGACCCACGACCCTGGTTCTGTGATGGTCTGGCTCTCGAAATGTCAACCACTCTCTGTACCTTCAACAGAAGCCACACCATCGCACCTCCTGCAGGTCCAGGCAGGACCACCCAGAAGTTTGCCTTTCCCTCCAGAAACCACCCGGCACTGGCTGGGCTGGGAACACCGTTTATTTGGCCACATGCAACAGGACAAGGTCAGGAGAATACTACTGTCCTTCCAGCAGGAGGGAGAGGCAGAAGCAGGGTGGGGTGGGGAGGTCCTGGGAATGGCATTTCCAAGGATAGGGTAGGGCTTAGAATGTTCCCCCAAGCCACAGGGAGTGGCTTGGAGGTGGACACATGGTCCTGGAACACCTTCTACCCCATTCATCTCTTTCGGAGAGCTCATACATTCAGCTCTCAGGAATCAGAGCCTCGCCCTGCCCCCCACCCACCCTGGGCCATGATGTGCATGCAGGATTCCCTGGGTCCTCTGGGATCCTTATCTCCACCTGGTATTGATATGGCTTGTGGGGCTTCATGGATAGTGAGGATAGTCCACACCGGGCCTGAACCCCACCCTACCCTGGGTCTGCTCGTCTCAGACTGGGCCTGCGCCTGCACCCATGGACCAAAGCCACTGCTGAGCAGGCAGGCAGAGCCCGCCTTCTACCTCCCAGATCTCCCTGAGTAACATGGTCAGTCACCCCTGCGTCCGTACTATCCAGGGCAGCTTGGCTTGCCAGATGTCTTGCCTGTCCCTGCTCCAAGGGCCCCCAGACAACACAGGGAGAAAGGTCGCAGGAGGGGAAAGTAGAGACACAGATCTAGGCGGCATCCAAGCTTGGAGACCCACTCGCAGAGGAGCCCGGGGGAACACGCTGTACTGCCCTAACCTCAGGCGATCCATCTCTTAAAGGGGCCCAGGAAGGGCTCCCCTGCCATCTCTCAGGTCAAGACCTTGGGCGGCACGTGAGGACTGCCCAAACTGAGGAGCTCTACAAAGAAGAGGCGACTGACTGGGGGCAAGGGTGAACTCAGAGCTGGGGATGCCTGGCCTCCGCCTCCCCTTCCCAAGCCTGGCCCTTCTCTGACAGCAGTTTACCAGTCAGGTTCGGTGCATGGGGGTTCAGGGGGCGTCAGTGCATCGGGGGCCCGATGGTGATGCTGCTGTTGGTGACCCTGGGGCCGTACCAGCCGGCCCAGTAGTGAGTGTCCACGCCGCCGTGCTGAAACCAGATGTAGCGGACGCCAGGCGGGTAGTTGGAGAACGTGTGAGAGACCTGGGGGGGGGCGAACAGGCAGAGGGGGGCAGAGGTCAAGGGCGCCGACCCTGAGCATGGCACTGCCTGTGGGGCCAGGGGAGCCAGGATGGGGTGGAGCTTTTAGTGCTGGACCAGGAAGCAGTGGGATGTTGTATTAGTCCTCCCTCTGTGATTCTGAGCAGACCACCTCCTGTCTCTGTGCCTTAGTTTCCTCATCTGTAAAATGCAGCAAAATCATGCTGGGTCTGCTCCACAGGATCACCATGTGGCTCACAGGAACTGAAAGACACTGCAAGCTGCCAAAGGATGTCCACTGTGGTCATCACTGGGCACGTGTGGCTCTCTGAATTAAAATTAATTAAAATTAGGTAAAATAAAAAATTCAGTTACTCAGTTGTGCTAGGAACTGGCCCTTACTAAGTGTTCAACAGTCACAAGTGGCTCCTGGCTACCTTACTGGACAGTGCAGACACAGACCATTTGTATTGTCGCAGAAAGTTTATCGGACAGTGCTAGTCTAGATCAGGGCTGGCAAACTGTGGCCTGTTTATGTAAATAAAGTTTTATTGGAACACTCTCATGTCCATTTGTTTACATGTTGTCTGAAGCTGCTTTCACACAACAGCAGAGCTGAGTAGTTGTGACAGAGACAATGAGGCCTGCAAAGCCTGAAATATTTGTATCTGCCATTTTAAGAAAACATTTATTGGCTAGGAACAGTGGCTCATGCCTGTAATCTTAGCCCTCTGGGAGGCTGAGGTGGGAGGATCGCTTGAGCCCAAGTGTTCGAGACTAGCCTGAGCAAGAGCGAGACCCCGTCTCTACTAAGAATAGAAAAATTAGCTGGGAGTTGTGGCGCACGCCTATAGTCCCAGCTACTCGGGAGGCTGAGGCAGGAGGATCGCTTGAGCCCAGGAGTTTGAGGCTGCGGTGAGCTATGATGACGCCACTGCACTCTAGCTGGAAGTGACAGAGTGAGACTGTCTCAAAAAATAAAAAATACATGCTACTTACAAAAAACCCACAAAAACAAAAAACACTTGCTGACTCTGGTCTAGAAAATAGTAATA
This sequence comes from Mirza zaza, assembly GCA_008750895.1. Classification (NCBI taxonomy): domain Eukaryota; kingdom Metazoa; phylum Chordata; class Mammalia; order Primates; family Cheirogaleidae; genus Mirza; species Mirza zaza. The sequence continues at coordinate 138,995 of VSMD01001131.1, forward strand.
ATTGATACTAACAATTAGCAATGGTTAACCTTTTTGAACATTTTTTTGGACCTGGCCTTCCCAGCATCATGTCACTGACTTCTTTGCAAGCTCAGTGAGGGCAGCACCCATTTTACAGAAGAAGTAACTGAAGCTCGGAGCAGGGGAAGCCAAGGCAAGCAGGAGCAGAGCTTGGGTCTGAACCTTGGCCTGTGTGACGGCAGTCTCAGCTTTGGTCAGTCTCCCTCCGTCCCCTGCCCCTCCGGGGGCCCACGCACCTCCCTCCACTTGGCATCACTCTTCTGCTGGATCGTTGCCGGGTCTGGCTGGAAGGTACCCAGAGGCACGTGTGCAGACGACAGGAGTTGAACGCACAGCTGGTACTTGGACCCACAGTCCCGTCTGGCTGCGAACCTGCGGAGAGAGGGAGGGCCCATCAGGGCCTGGGAGATGGGGGGCAGGGTGGAGGTGGGGCACCTGAGCGGCAGGCCCCCCCCAGACCCTCGCCCCAGGCACTCACCAGTCCTTGACCTCAATGTCTGGCCGTGTGGTGTCCATCAGCTCCTCCCAATACCCTTCGGCCTTGAGGTCCACCACCTGGGACTTGAGGCAGGTGCTGGGGGTGGGCGGAGGGGTGGGAGGGGCTGGGGTTCACCACTAGGACAGTGGTGGGGGCTAGGACTGCCCCTTCCCAAGTGGGCGAGACCCCAGGGTGAAATGACTTGGGCTTCCCTCCACCCCAAGAGACCTGGCTCTTACTAATAAGAAGTCACGAAGTATTTCTTGACCTGGGCATTGGGGAACTCCTTCCTCTGGTCTCCAGAGAGATCTTCCACCTTCCACTCATCGCCTCCGTTCACGTCCAGGCTCCAGAACTCAAACCCCTCTGGTGGGAAAGCAGAGTTCACACTGAAGGGAAGCCCCTTAGTGGCCACCTTCTCCCAAGTGTCCCTTCTTCCCTGGTCCTCTGCCTGGATCTTGGTGGCTGCCCATGCCGTGAGACACTGCAGACCAACAGTGCCCACCTCGTACTCAGTGCTTCCTGGGTCCCAGGCACACGTAAGTGATTCCCCTGGGAATCCTGAGACACAGGATGATGTGAACGATCAGACCCCTTCTGTGATGCGGAATGCTCTGACATGGGCCGGACACCTAGGTCTACTCCTAGCTCTACCAATGCTGGGCTGTGTGACCTTAGCAAGTTGCTTTCCCTCTCTGAGCCTTAGTTTTCTCCTCTGTAACTTGGGAGTAAGAAAAGGGGCTGGGAAACTTTTTCTGCAAAATGCCAAAATATTTTAGGTTTTGTGGGCTGCATACTATTTGTACTGTATAGTTTTTGTTCTTTTCTTTTCTTTTTTCTTTTTTGAGACAGAGTCTCACTTTGTTGCCCGGTCTAGAGTGCCGTGGCATCAGCCTAGCTTATAGCAACCTCAAACTCTTGGGCTCGAGCAATCCTTCTGCCTGAGCCTCCCAAGTAGCTGGGACTACAGGCATGTGCCACCATGCCCGGCTAAGTTTTTCTATATATTTTTAGTTAGCCAATTTCTTTCTTCCTTTCTTTTCTTTTTCTCCTCCCTCCCTCCCTCCCTCCCTCCCTCCCTTCCTTCCTTCCTTTTTTTTTTTTGAGACAGAGTCTCATTTTGTTGCCCAGGCTAGAGTGAGTGCCATGGCGTCAGCCTAGCTCAAAGCAACTTCAAACTCCTGGGCTCAAGCAATCCTTCTGCCTCAGCCTCCTGAGTAGCTGGGACTACAGGCATGTGCCACCATGCCCGGCTAATTTTTTCTATGTATATTAGTTGGCCAATTAATTTCTTTCTATTTATAGTAGAGATGGGGTCTCGCTCTTGCTCAGGCTGGTCTCGAACTCCTGAGCTCAAAGGATCCGCCCACCTCGGCCTCCCAGAGAGCTAGGATTACAGGCTTGAGCCACCGCGCCCAGCCTGAATTGCACTTTTTAAAATTTTATTTTTATTTTATTTTATTTTTTGAGACAGAGTCTTGCTCTGTTGCCTGGGCTAGAGTGCTGTGGCGTCAACCTAGCTCACAGCAACTTTCAACTGCTGGGCTCAAGCAATCCTCCTGCCTCAGCCTCCCAAGTAGCTGGGATTAATAGGTGTGTGCCACCATGCCCGGCTAATTTATATATATATATATATTTAGTTGCCTGTCTAATTTCTTTCTACATTTTCAGTAGAGGTGGGGTCTTGCTCTTGCTTAGGCTGGTCTTGAACTCCTAACTTCAAGCAATCCTCCCACCTCAGCCTCCCGGAGTGCTACTAAGATTACAGGTGTGAGCCACCATGCCTGGCTTGAATTGCACTTTTTTTTTGAGACATAGTCTCGCTTTGTTGCCCAGGCTAGAGTGAGTGCCATGGCATCAGCCTAGCTCACAGCAACCTCAAACTCCTGGGCTCAAGCAATCCTGCTGCCTCAGCCTCCCAAGTAACTGGGACTACAGGCATGTGCCACCATGCCCGGCTAATTTTTTTTTCTATATATATATTAGTTAGCCAATTAATTTCTTTCTATTTATAGTAGAGACGGGGTCTCGCTCAGGCTGGTTTTGAACTCCTGACCTTGAGCAATCCGCCCGCCTCGGCCTCCCAGAGTGCTAGGATTACAGGCGTGAGCCACCGCGCCCGGCCTTGAATTGCACTTTTTAACCCAACATCTATATATGCCCTATTTTTCCTTTGAATTAATTTGCTTATTTGAAATTACAGTAACTTGTTTTTGGTACTGTAGGAGCACATTAAAAATTTGAACAGAAAATAATTAAAATTTGTTTTATTCATGAAATAATCTGTGTATCTATTTAGGCTTATATCTGTTGACATTTTATAAATTAAGAAGTCTCACTTTTTTTTTTTTTTTTTTGAGGCAGAGTCTTGCTTTGTTGCCCAGGCTAGAGTGAGTGCCGTGGCGTCAGCCTAGCTCACAGCAACCTCAATCTCCTGGGCTCAAGCAATCCTACTGCCTCTGCCTCCCGAGTAGCTGGGACTACAGGCATGCGCCACCATGCCCAGCTAATTTTTTCTATATATATATTAGTTGGCCAATTAATTTTTTTCTAATTTTATAGTAGAGACGGGGTCTCACTCTTGCTCAGGCTGGTTTTGAACTCCTGACCTCGAGCAATCCGCCCGCCTCGGCCTCCCAGAGTGCTAGGAGTACAGGCGTGAGCCACCGCGCCCGGCCAGAAGTCTCACTTTTGAGAGGTATAATTACATTTAAAAGCAAAGCAAAACTAAAATGAATACTTTTTTTTTTTCCTTATCCTTCACCTTAGAAGGGAGAAAATGAATACTTCTGTTGCTATTTTTGGTGCCTCTAATTCAGAAAGCAGGTATTTTGATGAAACTAGGACTTCAAGAGAATCTGAGTACAAGGTGGTATTAAAAATGATGTTTAATGGATTTTTTCTTGCCTTTGAATTGTTAGAGTTTCTTAGTTGTTTGATAAATCTCTGGTAGGATGATATCTTAATATGACATTTGTTCCTAATCTTTTTGACATTCTGTGATCTCTAAGGTTCTTAGAGAGAATGTTAAACTTTGCTTAACAATTTGTATGTTTGTAATCTTCTACCATAGTTTCTCTTCTGCTGCTCTCAGAAGGTGGGGGGCTTCAAAGTATTTGTAAACAACTTTGCTCATTTTAAAAATTAAGTATGTACTCTGCTAGTCACATGTAGAAATAACACTACTAGCAAGACCTTTAGGCTAATCAAGAGAACCAAATTAAAAAAAAAATTTAATTGGTAAGCAAGTTGCTTATTTTCACTTAATGTCTCCATTTTCTCGTGTCATGGAAAAATTATTAGGAACATCTTAATTGGGGTTTCTTTTTTTTGTCTTTATCCTTTTATCACTGAGTAGATACAAAATACCATATTTGATTATTAGTCTCTCTTTTAATGATTTTGCTTCTAAAAGGCCTTTACATTTTTTTCAGCCCTTGAATTTTTTTAAGCATAATTTTAATAGAAGGCTACATTCAAGGTGAGATAGGCCCTGTATTTCTCTAAGTGGAAGATACTATTTTCAGAACCTTCTTCTTTATCAGTTGTCCATTTTAATACAGTTGAGGTGAGCCTCTCTGTTCTTCATGATGACACTCTGGTCTTTCCCAAGAGATTTCAGCTACTTCAGAGGATAAAGGTTTTTTTTTGTTGTTGTTGTTTCTTTTGTTTTGTTGAGACAGAGTCTCACTCTTGTAGCCCAGGCTAGAGTGCAGTGCCATCATCATAGCTCATTGTAACCTCAAAACTCCTGGGCTGAAGCAATCCTCCTGCCTCAACCTCGGTAGTAGCTGGGAGTACAGGGGCACCACCACGCCTGGCTAATATTTTTATTTGTAGTAGAGAGGGATCTTGCTCTTCTTTAGGCTGGTCTCAAACTCCCAAGCTCAAGTGATCCTCCTGCCTCCACATCGGACTCCCACAGTGCTAGGAATACAAGTGTGAAGAGCCTAGGTTTTATTTCATTTTATTTTATTTTGAGACAAGAGCCTAGGTTTTAAATGAGTAGTTTAATTTACATCATTTTAAAAAATGTCCCTCAAACTGTGGGTGCTTGTATTGAAATTCATGCTTCATGGAAAAATGCACGTCAGTTATTAACTGCACTAACTGCAGCCACATTCATAGTACTATATAGTTAATGAGTTTAGCTATTAGAATGCTGGTCTGACTTTCATTATGTGATAGTTGTTGTGATAGAGAAATAGTCAAATATAGATCAGTCTTGGCAAGTGGGAAAAAAAAAGAAAAATGGCCAAATATAAATGGCCAGTTGTATTATTTAAGATTTTGGAAATGGGGGTTTTACTATGTTGCCCAGGCTGGAGTGCATCAGCCATTCACAAGGCATGATCATTGGGCATTGCAGCCTAGCCTGGCCCTCTTGGACTTGTGCGTGCTTCAGCCTGAGCCTTCTGAGCAGCTGGACACAATTTAATTACATACAGGTAACCCCAGATATTTATGCCATTGGTTATGGTGACAATATTTTCCAATTCAAAATACTGTAGTTTGTTAGCTGGGCGTGTTGGCAGTGCCTGTAGTCCTAGTTACTTGGGGGCAAGGCAAGAGGATCGTTTTAGCCCAGGAGTCTGAGGTTGCTGTGAGCTATGATGATGATACCACTGCACTCTAGCCCCATCAACAGAGGAAGACCCTGTCTCCAAAAAAAAAAAGTGTAGTTTATGTTGGTATGTATTTAAGGAGACAACGAATAAGACCAAATATTTAAAATCTGGCCTGTACCTGAAGCACCACACCTCCGATATTTTTGTGGATAAAAAATGGAAAAGAAAATTGAGCTGCTATTTTATTCGAAACAATTCCATTTTCACCTACTCAATACAGTTGCCTTAACTTTGTGGCTTTTCCCCGGGTTTCCGTAAGTTGGCCTTTCTATATAAATTCAACTGCAGGTTTCAGAAGCCCTTAGGCCTAGAAAGGGCAGAGGTCTAATTCCTTCCTGGGCTTAAAAAAAATTAAATTATGGTAAACCCTCTAAGAGGAACAATATTAGACTCTCTCATTTCAGTTCCATTCCTTGTATAACCGTAACGATTAGCAAAGATATATTGCAAAAGGTTTCACAAGATCCTATATAAAAAAGTTGCTTAATGTTACAAGCCAATGGCTCTTGGGAGGGATGGGTTTCTGAAGCCGTCACTGCTTAGCTGGGCGGTGAGAAGGGCAGCCTTGTTCTGACCACTTTCCCAAGCAGGCGGGGATCCCAGTGCCTGGAAAAGGCCAGGAGGTGGCCGTAGGGTGAGCAGAAGGGGTCCTGGCTGCTAGGAGAGAGGCGTTGGCAGCCGCTTTGACCTATAATCCGGTCGAAACCAACTCCATTTCTTTTATTCTTCCACCGGGCAGGCGCCTAGGACTACTCGCTTGAGGGGCTGCAGCTCGCCCTCCCAGCCGCAGGGCTCCCCGCTCGGCTGCGCGCCTGCGCACCGGGGCAGGGCGCGCGAGCGTTCCTTCCCGGCTCCGCGTTCCTGCCTCCCCAGGCCGGCCCCGCGCGCCTGCGCGCCGGCTGGGAGGAACTCAGCGTCTCGGACTCGGCGGGCAGGCGGACGCGCGCGCGCCCGCGGCGAGGGGGAGGCGGCCAGGCGGCGGGAGGCGGGCCGCGCGCCGGTGGGAAGCGTCCGGCTGCCACAGCGCCAGCTCCGTCGTAGTCGCTGCCGCCCGGGTCCCGCTCGCCCCTCCTCCCGCTCCCCCCGCCCGCCCGCCCGCCGCTGCCCGGGCGCATGCGCCGCCGGAGCGCGAGGGTCGGCTTCGGGTGTGTGGTGGCGGCAGAGCGGAGCTGCGGGGCCCGAGAGTCAGAACCTGGGGGAGAGGGATGGTCTCTGCACGGGGGGGAGCCGGAGGAGCCGCCGCCGCTGCCGACGCCACCGCCGCAGCCGCCGCCGCCGCCGCCCCGGCGCCCGCCTCCCGGCGCTGACGGTCTCGTACGAAGCCGGCGAGGGGGAGCCAGCCACAGCGGTCGCCGGCACGCCGCCCAGCATGGTCCGGGAAACCAGGCACCTCTGGGTGGGCAACTTACCGGAGACTGTGCGGGAAGAGAAGATCATCGAGCATTTCAAACGGTGAGTGACACGAGGCCCGGGGCCGCGCTCGGTCTTCGGGCTCCGCTTCCCGCTCCGGCCCGTTGCCCGGCCCTCCCCGAGCGCGGAACTGGCGAGGAAGACCCTAGCCCCAGTCCCGGGGCTGCCCTTGCCGGCCGCTCGGCCCGCGTCGCGGCGTCGCCTTCGGCGAGCCCGCGGGGTCCGGCAGCCGCCGCCCGGCCGCGGGAGAAGGCTGTGGCTCGGCCTCGGCGCGGCCGGCGCCCGAAGGGTCTCCTCGCGTCCAGCAGGGAGGGAGCCGGTGGCAGCCGCTTTCGCCGGCGGGGTCGCGTCTTTGCGCGCTGCTGCCCCGGCTGCGGGACTCGAGCCCGCCCGGTCCGCCCCGAGGTCCCGTGGCTGCGCTTCTCCGCTCCGGGGCGCTCCGGAGGGTTTCGTGCGACGGGAAAGGTTGTGCAGAAACAGAAGTCTAGGTGGGTGACATAGGCACTTCGCGGAGCTGGGCGACGCTGCTCGTTCCGGGGACGCCGCTCGGAGAGCTCACGGACTTGAACCTCGGTGGAGATGACAGTGTTTCCCGGTTCCGCGGGGCCGGGCAGAGCGTGATGTGGGAGGGCGCGGACGCGCCCGGCTCGGCGCTCTGGCCTCCCTGCTCCGCGTCCTGGCGCCGGCGCCGGGGGCTCCGACAGGCGGCGGCCGTGCTGGCCGGGGCTCGCGTCGCCGCCATCGAATACTGGTGTACCCCACCCCCGATTTCATTGATCAGATGGGTAAAAAGATGTGGCTATTTTAAAACTTCCCTGAATATTTTTGCGAATTACGGGAGTGAATGTTTTCGACACGTCTCGCTCCGTAGCGTTCAGCGCGTGTTTTCTTTGTGAGGTGCACGTTAACTGACAGGCCTCAGTTTGAGACCCTTAGCGTGACGGTGGCATGGCCTGGCGCAGATTGAGCAGGACCGTGGCACATCCGAGGTTGTCCTCGAGAGTGACTTTCTGCCGATGGTTAAGACCCCGCAAGGTTGTAAGTTCGGCCGACTCTTAGATCCTCCCACTATCTGGTGAGCGGAGGAAATTATGGAGCGTCCTTATTAGTGAGTCACCATGGGAAAAATAGACTGCGTCGCCCGCTCTCGAGCCGCCGGGGTGAGGAAATGGAAGCGGCGGCGGCGCTCCCGGCTTTCAAATGGAGGAGCATCGATTCTGTTGGTGGTTGCTGTTACTGGGGCACCAAACCCTCGCCCGGGGCGCGCGTCCGCGCGTGCCCGCGTGTGAACAGGAGCCGGGCAGAGCGGGCCATTCATAACCCGGAGCTGTCCTGCGCGGGCCGGGCGGAGTGCGCGCTCCCAGGGACGCTCCGGTGTTTACTACGTTGCGCCTGAGAAACGGGCGAGGGGAGGCAGGGAGCAGAGATCCGCCTCTGCGCCGGGAGAAAGGGGAGACCCGGGCTCAAGTGGGAAGCAGCTGGGAACTTTCTCTTCCCGGCGGTGCTCCACCCCTTACCCACCCCACCCCGCCCCCGGTATCTTCAGTGTTTTGCTGGAAAAATCGTTTAGGTACAGATTATTGGAGTGGAAAACCACTTCGATGTGTTCACTTCAGTCCCCTTGTGGACTTTCTCTGTGGGTCCCTGCCTGGGAAATTCGTCTGCACCGACGTGCAAACCACGTGCACTGCAGCATTCGCTCGCCCCTCTCTGTTGTGTGGCCAGACGTGTCATTTCGCATTATGCAGATTCCAGGGACACTGCACGCCTGTGGCGGGGAGTTTGAGCCCTCTGCAAGATGAGGGTGTAGGGAGAGGAAAGAGGAAATGGTCCAAGACGGTTTCGGAAGGCTTTTGAGTGGATGGTGCTGCGGTCCGGCTGTGTGAATGACTTTCTAAAATGGCGGCCAGGACCCACTTTATGTGGGAATCAGCAGAGCACATCTCAGAATGCATAGCGGGAGGAGGGGGCGGAGGGCGCGAGCTGCCTTGGAAAGCGGCAGTCTGGAGGAACATTTCTGTGTTAAAGATGGCTTAGCTGGCACATTGCTCACGACTGCGTTTAAAGGAGTATCTTACCTATTGCAGAGTAAAAGCAGGTGCTACTGATAAAAGCAGGTTATTCCAAAACTAGACAGATCGTGTGTCCCTGAAACTTTTATTTGAAGGAGATTTTTTTCCATTTTTAAACAGATTTATTTAGTTTTTTGAATGTATAAGCACATTTTTAAGGGTTCAAAAAGCGTTAAAAGGTATACAGAGACAGATCCCTCTTTCAACCCGACCCTGGGATTGCCAGTTCCCACACTCTGCCCCTTCCTACCCCCATTCAGGTAAAATCTTATTTCTGGTTTCTTGTTTATTTTTGTGCATTTACAAAAAATGTTCCTGCCGATCCAGCTGTGGAGCTAAATGGACTTTGGAGGAATTCAAGGCCTTTTATCCCTATTGTGAAATATGTTTTGTAAAAAATGTGATTGCTACTGGGAGGGAAAACTTAATCTGAATAATTTAAGTGAAAGGAATAAAAAGATAATCGTACCAGAATGGTGGCTCTGCAAGAAAATTAAACTGTATTCACCTCTGGTGTCTTGAAATCAGAATGAGAAAAACCATGCAATACAATGCAGTACTAAAACTGAGCTTTAAGTGCCTATGCTTACCCTTTTCCCTAGCTGATTACATTAACTAATAACTGTTTTATGGGATTAAGAGGTGTACACTGGGAATACATTATATAAAACGTTTTCAAGGTGAATGTTCTCTTAACAGCGATTAGGCTTTTGTAGTAAGTATTTGGATTTTAAAAATATTTAAACCAGACAGCAGCTTTGGGGGCAGGGCAGTTTAGAGATATTTTAAGTGGGAAAAAAGGTCAGAGTCAATTTTTAAAAATTATTTATATTTTGATCAGTGTTTTTGGTAGATTGAGGGAAGGATGCTGATCTTCTCAGTGCCAAAGAAAGACCAAATCCTTAAAGCGTTAATCAGAGCGTTTTCAAAGATTGGCTTTACCTTCTTGAAATAATAATAAATCTATTGTTTGTTTATAGCTTTCAATATGCGGATTTAAAAAAATTAAATGAGGCTTCTTTCTGAATGAGGTTTTAGTTAACAAAGATTCCTTGCAGGGGCACAATAGAGAAAGTCCTTTCCTTTGTATGTTAGCTAGGTTGAAGGGGGAAGGGAGGAGTTATACAACAATTGGTTGCTGTCTTTTAGTTGTAAGAGGAGAGGTGTGTGCAAAGGCGACTCCTTGGTTTAGAATGAGCAAATGAATAGAACCATTTAAAGAGTTAAACATTTTTTATACCATTTTAGATTTTAAGTAAGTCACATATTTAGGTCCCCCCCTACCCCTCTAGTTTTTAGAGTCTAGATTAAAAGATTATGTCTGCATAATTCTCTGGGTTGAACGAAGAAGCCCCTCATGTAAAAATTCTGTCAAAAATGAGACCCATTTAAGAATGTATTTTGTTTTTGCTAATTTTAAATGTTTTATCACCGTGGTTTTCCTGAGTTTTTAACTAGCTGACTAAATGTTACATGTTACATATATTTTGAATATCTTTACCTCTGGGACACAATATAAAATAATATGGAAGACTTTCCTTATCGTTACTCTATTACTAGAGATGTTTTTATTTTTATTATTTATTATTTATTTTTAGAGATTTTTCAGACGTAAATAAATTTGAGTCACCATAGCCCACATCATTGCTACATTCATTTAAGAGCAGATGGGTTTCATGTCTGGCCATACCACCCTGAATGTTCCTGATCTCATCTATGAAACCACTTCTAGTTTTGAAATTGTGATTCTGAATATCTGTTTTCATGTTAGGCTTTTGCATATTAAAAATAAAATTGAGGGTTTTTGTGAAATAGTATTAAAAATTAATGCAGCATGTTTAAAATGTATTTTATTTCCTGAGAAGAATGCCTCTGGCAGATAGGAGGAAAATATAGGACTCAGTGTCTGGAAGAATGATGGTGTTTGACTTGTGTAGAGGGAACCTTTTTCCAGCTAACTTTGTTGTAGACTCTTGATTGCTTGGGATTGTATTGTTGGGTGTGCTTAAAAAGAGGTTTCAGGCTTGATTTATTATAAGACATTTTTAATCCTGTGAACACTAATGCTTTGGGGAAATTTATGTAGAAGTTATAAAGAAAGTGGTAACGTGAGTGAAGGCTTTTGCAAATAGTCTTCCAAGTCTCACTTTTCCCTTAGTTTGAAATTTTGCTTACATTTAAAAAAATATTTTAAATATTTCATGAAAACTAGCATATTTAATTGAAGATTGTAGGCCGGGCGCGGTGGCTCAAGCCTATAATCCTAGCTCTCTGGGAGGCCGAGGTGGGCGGATTGTTTGAGCTCAGGAGTTCGAGACCAGCCTGAGCAAGAGCGAGACCCCATCTCTACTATAAATAGAAAGAAATTAATTGGCCAACTAATATATATAGAAAAAATTAGCCGGGCATGGTGGCACATGCCTGTAGTCCCAGCTACTCGGGAGGCTGAGGCAGCAGGATTGCTTGAGTCCAGGAGTTTGAGGTTGCTGTGAGCTAGGCTGGCGCCACGGCACTCACTCTAGCCTGGGCAACAAAGTGAGACTCTGTCTCAAAAAAAAGAAGATTGTATATTTCCTTGCTTTTATTTTAAAAACTCTCTAGTGTTGGTTTGAGCTGTAGTTAACCAGTCCACAGTATTTAAATAATGTAGTCTGAAAATACTTTGAGTGTATATATTCATTAAAATTGGGCTCCTGGATTTTCTTTTTTTAATTTATTATTATTATTTTTTTGAGACAGAGTCTGGCTCTGTTGCCAACGCTAGAGTGCCGTGGCGTCAGCCTAGCTCACGGCAACCTCATACTCCTGGGTTCGAGCAATCCTACTGCCTTAGCCTTCGGAGTAGCTGGGACTACAGGCGTGCGCCACCATGCCCGGCTAATTTTTTTCTATATATATTAGTTGGGCAATTAATTTCTTTCTATTTATAGTAGAGATGGGGTCTCACTCTTGCTCAGGCTGGTTTCGAACTCCTGACCTTGAGCAATCCACCTGCCTCGGCCTCCCAGAGTGCTAGAATTACAGGCGTGAGCCACTGTGCCTGGCCCTGAATTTTCTTATTGGATGTTTTGAAGTAAGGGTTATTCAACCTTTTGAAACAGACATATATTAGTTTGTTGGACAAGGAGACTAAATAAGGTAATGTTTATCTGTAGTTAAATTAACAACCCTCTTTACTATTTGGCTTTAAAATGTTTTTCAATTTATTATTTTTAGTTGTCTTACAGCTACTCACATTTTGAATGAAAATAGCATGCTGTTCTGTAGAAACCAATTAGAATGTTAATAATCTTATTAGAAACTATGTAATTTTTGTGTAATACCTAGCTGGTTTTTAGTGTATGGGAATATGATTTGCTGTGAAAAGATTTCTTGGTATAGTTTTAGAGTATTGCAATATTCAGATTGTTCCCCCTACATGTGTACCTGTCTGCCAAGTTGAACGTTACAAGCATCTAAAAAAACCGCAGTGGAATGGTCTCAAATGGCTTCATAAAATCCTAACTTAAATTTAGTGAATTCTTGGACTTAATTACTTATGATTTCATTTTGAGTATAGAATTGAACTCTAGCATTTTAAATTTTTTTTTTTTTTTTTTTTTGAGACAGAGTCTCACTTTGTTGCCCAGGCTAGAGTGAGTGCCGTAGCGTCAGCCTAGCTCACAGCAACCTCAAACTCCTGGGCTCAAGCAATCCTGCTTCCTCAGCCTCCCAAGTAGCTGGGACTACAGGCATGTGCCACCATGCCCGGCTAATTTTTTCTATATATATTAGTTGGCCAATTAATTTCTTTCTATTTATAGTAGAGATGGGGTCTCGCTCTTGCTCAGGCTGGTCTCGAACTCCTGAGCTCAAACGATCCGCCCACCTTGGCCTCCCAGAGAGCTAGGATTACAGGCGTGAGCCACCGC
>VSMD01001132.1:0-12698 GCA_008750895.1 Mirza zaza
AGCAATCCTGCTGCCTCAGCCTCCCAAGTAGCTGGGACTACAGGCATGTGCCACCATGCCCGGCTAATTTTTTCTATATATATTAGTTGGCCAATTAATTTCTTTCTATTTATAGTAGAGATGGGGTCTCGCTCTTGCTCAGGCTGGTCTTGAACTCCTGAGCTCAAATGATCCGCCCACCTCGGCCTCCCAGAGAGCTAGGATTACAGGCGTGAGCCACCGCGCCCGACCTGATTTAGTTTTTGATTAGAGTTTAACTCAGGCCCTGGATTCCCAGAAAGGTGGTATGAGCCATAAGACTGTGTCTCCCATTCCACTACGGCATCTGCAGTATCTGGCTGGCATGAAGTGCCGTTAATGCCCAGTCCCCTTTGGGAGTACTGCCAGAGCAAGGGAAAGCCATGAGCTCAAAGCCTACCAATCAGGAAGAGGAAAGCTTGGTACTGGGGACCTGAGTGTCACCATTTCTTTTGCAATTGTAGACTGAAATGCATTGCTATGAACTAATCATAGATATAACTGGTTTATCTTAGGTTCTGTTGGACAAAGAGAGGGAAGAAATGCTATTTAATCAGAGGAGAGAACGGAATGGGAACTTCAACTTTGGGGCCTACCATACCTTGGAAGAGGTAGGTGTTTCCAGATGAACATCAGAGAAATGGGCCATTCTCTCCTCTGATGACAGGGCCTATACTTCCACATGGTGATTACGTGACCTAGAAATGATTCTCCTATTTCCTAACTTCTCCAAGTTTCCCGAGGATTTCATAGCCAGCATCAGTGTTACGGCTCCACATCTCCTCCTGCTTAATGCAGGACTTGAAGCCCGCCGGCCACCCAGCTACTTTGGAAGTGTCCGGGAGTGTCTAAAGTGAGCCTACAAACAGCCCTCTGCTGCTCACGCGCTTCCTCTCTGACCTGTGCCGGCCCCAGAGCCGAGCCGTGGGAGAGCTCTGCTTCCCGACTGCCCCTGAGGACAGAATGAGGGGCCGCCTTGAGGCCTCTGCCTTCCTGCCAGCGACCGGGGCCTTGCAACCTGCCCAAGGCTCCAAGGCCTCATGGTAGCAAAGCCTCGCGTAGTCTGTGCTGTCCTTGCCGATGCGGTTCCTGTGAAGAACTCCCCCCTTCCTGCAGCCGGTGCCCCACGCTGCTACGCGGCTCCCGGTGACAGAGTTGTTCTTGGGGTGCACAGGGGTCATCTGTACTGAATGACTTAGGAGTAGGAGGTGGAAGGGGGCAGGAGAAGAGGGCCGTTGTGGGGTTCAGGCATGAGGCTGGGGAGTAGGGAAGAGCCAAAATGGAGGTTTCTGGCACCAAGCCTCCAAATCGGCAATTTTAAAATGCAAAGACCTCGGAAACATTTTTCCCTTTAATTTATCTCGTGGCAAAACCTGATCTGACCTAAACTCATTTGGGAGCAAAATCTGACCCGAACTGACTCGCTACTCATTTGTTTCACTGCCAGAAATATTAATGTGCTTGAATATGGAGCAATGTCCCATGTGTAATATATAATACATATTTCCTATTACCTTTGTTAAATCTCCCTCTTCAAAAGAATTTTTTAATTTGAAATATATATGGCCCCAAGGATTTCAGATAAGAGGCTGTGGAGCAATACAGACAGTAAAGAAGAAAGGGAGTGGAGAAAACAAGATGCCCTCTCTCTCCCCCTCGCCGGCCACACAAACTGGTGTCCTCCCGCAGAGTGCAAATGCTGGCAGCAGCTGGAGGGGCTGTTTTCACCCCATTAACTCTCCAGACGCGCCCGGACATGTTTCAGTTCCAGCAGTGGACACAGCTTGGGCGCCCCAGAAGCGCAGAATTTCAATCGGCCTTGGAAAATGGGAGCCGGAGTAGCCGGTGGCTTTAGCGCGTTCCCCGCAGGCAGGCGCCTCATTGTCCCCAGGCCCAAGCTGGCCCCGCTGCGTTTTGTACCGCCCTCCCCTACAGCCGTCCTTTGGGGGGGCCACTCATGTTTGTGTTCCTGTACCAGCGAAGCCCGAGCTTTAAAGCTGGAGAAGCCCCGCCGCAGGGCCGGGGTCGAGGGAGCCACAAGCAAGCCAGAGCAGGGCCATTTTGCTCCGCGCAAAACTGCGGAGAGCCGGCACTGCCGCCGCAGAACGGCTGCTCCTTTCCTGCCCCTGCCGATGCCGGCTGGCTCTTTACCTCTTAGCTGGGACCCCGTCCCCGACCCTCCAGCGCCACCCGCACCCCCTCACGGCACCCCGGGGCCCGGGCAGGGAGGCGAGGGGAAAAAATCACTAACGAATGCACCCCATCAGGTCGTTCACGTGCAAATGTCTTACGCATTCATTTGAAACATTTTAGATTTCTCAACAAATTGATAACCTCGTGGCTGAGCACCCTGATCTAGTGAGCAAAGTGAATATTGGCTCTTCCTTTGAGAATCGGCCTATGAACGTGCTCAAGGTACACGGCGCAGCGGCGGTTTTTCCTCCCGAGGCTTCTAGAATCTCCCTTCCCCCAGGCTGGTCTCAGCTTGCAGAGCGGTTCTTTCTTTCTTTCTTTTTTTTTTTTTTCCCCCCATCCCCCTCCTAACCGGCCCTCGCTGGTTCTGAGCATCCGCCCCCACCCCTTCTTTTCCCCTCTTCCTGCGCAGGCTGACGCAGGTCTGCAGGAGTGAGTTAGTGCTCACGTCCGACGGGCGCGCGCGGGGGTCGGGGCGAGGGCGCCAATGGGAACCGAGCGGGGGAGTGGGGGCGGGGGAGTCTTCTGTAATTAATCAAGGTGGGAGTTCTCTGCCCTTTTCCCCCCTTCATCTTCTCTTTTCTTTACCCTTTTAAAAAAAAAAAAAAAAAAAAAAAAACCAGTTAGAAAAAGCACCGAGTAATTGCCTGAGCTGCAGTTTAAAAAAAAGAAGAGCTCCCGTAGCGTGCAGAAGGATGACTGACAGCTAAACCGCAAAGGCAAATGCCCTGAACGAAGCTTTTTTTCTTTTAGGTGATAGTTTTTTAGTTTAGGGTTTTGCTCCAATTGTAATCTCTGTCTTAGTACTGATAATTTCAAGCTTTTGCGCTTTGCCCTGAAAAAGAGTGAAAATTATTTCCCCAGATTTCCTAGAAAGAGTTTGTTAAGAAAAATAAATAAATAAAGAAGAGGTAATGTCACAACTCCTTGCTAAATTGGGAAACCTTATGGCTGGGAACCAACTAACTGGGACAGATGGATTTCTCCAGAGCATTTTTTCCCCAAAGCAAGCCTGAAAGGAGTGGTTTGCTTACTTTATAACACTGGGGTACATTTGCTAATGTTTAGTACTCTTTCTTTTTATTTTCTCCACCTGCCCCCCAACTAGATCAGGAAACCCCAGATTCTCCTGGCCTTGGACTTTCCTGGCCTTCCGTTTTCCAGGGTGGTTTGGTAGTTGAGGATAAGTGTTTTTGAAAGTTCCCTGCTTTTACATTTGAGCCCTTTAGAGGAAAAGGCACAAAACATTCAAGTAAACATTCAACATTCAGCTAAAACTCTCAAAACTCATAAAATATAATTTTTAGCAAGGATTTGCATTTCTCATTTACCTTATCTGCTATGTTTAGAATGCTGAACGGAGATAGAAGTTGATGGTGCAAAAATAATCTTTTCCTCCCCATTTACTGATCCAATTGGCAAAGCCACTGTTCCAAGTAAAACTCACTTAGATCATAAAATTTAAACTCTGGAAAGCACCTCTAGAGCCTACCATCCTGTTTTTATGAAGGTCTCAAAAGGTTATGAGCATTTTTATAACAAAAATAACATTATTATTGCATAAATTTGCAAAGTAGAGAAACAAACCAAAAAAAGAAAAAAAGGAAAAAAATCCTAGTAATTCTAATTCTACAACTATGTGATAACAGCTATTAACAATGTTGTGTATTTTTCTACTTCTTTTTCTCTTTTTCCTTTTTTCTTTCTCCTCTCCCTATTTGTCATATGTATGTGTGTATATATATTAATATATGAAGTCTTTTTTTTTTTTTGGTCTCCAGAACAAAATCTGATGAACAAGTCTCTTTTTTTAAATGGCATACATTTCTGTAACCTGTTTTTTTCCAATTTACAACATATGAACATATTTTCATGTCATTATGTTGTCTGCAACGATTTTTTATAAACATCAAAGGAGAAAAAGCCCATGTCCAGCTTGTTAGCCTGCATTTAAGCTTACATTTTAAAAAGGGACAAAAGAAAATCCACCTTAAATGAGAAGAGTTAATTGACAGCATCATTGTCTGCATCTCCTCTTTCAATCACATCAAGAACAGAAAAGGAGACAGAGAGGGACCCGAGGTGGGGGGAAAGGAGGGGCGGAGATGCCACCGCGGTAGAGCCGTTCACATTGCCACGTTTGTTTTGCAGTTCAGCACCGGAGGAGACAAGCCGGCTGTCTGGCTGGATGCCGGGATCCATGCTCGAGAGTGGGTTACACAAGCTACTGCACTGTGGACAGCAAATAAGGTCTTTTGCCCAAAATGCCTTGCTTATTTTGTCTTTCTGGAGTCAAGCCCACCTAAACACACAACAGTCTCTGTGGTCCTGACGGCCCGTGCTCTCAGCCCAAGCCCTTCTCTTGTTGCAGCGGCAGGAAACAGACCCATCCAGCCTTTTTGGCATTGCCCCATGCCGCACCCTGGCCCTCTGCCCTAGGGCTGGCTGCTGCATGCTCTGTTACACGACGCAGCAAGCTAGAAAAGATCGAAAGTGTGGCAAGCAAGGACCGTGGGTGTCAGATTTCAGCCTAAGAACTGATGAGAAAAATTGCTTTGCTGCCTGGAATTCTACGGGCTGTGGCATGATGTGCTAGAAATTTATAAAATCATGAAAGGGGCTGAGAGAGAAAATATGAACAGGTGCAAGAAGAGTTTACTTTGACATACAGATCCAAAGTGGAATTATTTAAGGGGGTTTGGGTTGTTCTGAAAATGTCCCAAATCAGATATTGAACTCAGTGTAGCAATACTTCTGTTCCACACGTTTGTTGGCATTAGAGTCAGGACATGGGGCTGGGTGTGACCTAGTCTGGTATTTCTTAAGTAATTCAAAAATGACATGCTATAAATCAGAATGTTAATTCATGAGCAAAGGAAATCAATCCACATCAGATCATTCAAGCATGTGCAACCACGTGCATACCGACTGATACATTTTTCCCTTCAATTAAAATGCGGTTACCTTTAGGGTATTATTAAATGGATATTTAACAGTTGAATAATAATGCGTTAGGATGGCTGAGCACAGGAAATGAATAAATTTTAATCCAGCAGAAACTTCAACTCTACTGCTATCGATGGCAAGTAAAAATGTAATTCCCCAAATGGAATTTAACCAGTTCTCTATATCTTTAGTAAAGTCTCCACATATTTAAGTAATCTGATGTTGGTCATGAGTTCTTACAGAAAACTAACCCAGTGTAGGTATTAAGGATTGCTAAAAAAATTTCTTTGGTTCATAGATCTACATAAGCCACATATACTATTGCCCACAGTTGCAAAATGCCTCACCAGAATGAATAGGAAGAATGCTGCTGCTCTTGAGAGAAATGGATATGTGATATCTGATTTTTAGTTAATATAAATAAATTATTCTGACAAGAAATAAAAGTATATACATTGGCATATTAAACACATTAACGCTGCAGGAGGCTGGACTGGCGTGTATTTGGAAGACTCACTGACGAACACTGATCCCTAATTCACATTTGGAAAAAACACACTGTGTTAATGTTTTGTCCTGTGTTCCCTGGTGAGAGGGGAGCATGAGGTTGACATGTATAATGTCCCTGCTCAGATTGCTTCTGATTATGGAAACGATCCATCCATCACTTCAATCCTGGACACTTTGGACATCTTCCTGCTGCCGGTCACAAACCCCGATGGATACGTGTTCTCTCAAACCCAAGTAAGCCTGTACTTTTTCAATTCTTCAACAAGGACCTAAGGAGATGTGTAGGAACATCAAAAACAAAATAAAAGTAATCTTTCTTTTGTTGATTTTTGCTAAATGGAATGCCTCATCTCTCAATAGTGCCCGGAAATGAGGCACAGAGAGGTGTTTATAATCATTTCTTATTCTGGTACATGATGTCTTTGCATGTTGTCTCCGCCAGAGCCCATTTCAGCTGTTAGGCTGGGTTATTAGAGCTCAGTGTTCGCTGTGAGTCACCTAAGAGGTTTGTTCCAATTATCTCTGCGTTTTTTTTGTGGTAGGATTGATAGAAAAGAGGAGGCGGATGTTACCTGCTGACAATTAGATTGCAGTAGGATTTGGGTAGGAGTACAATGCGTCTGGCATTGTGCTTAGAATCTGTGGAAGAAAGCCCCTGTAATATCACTAAAAGGGGTTATGTAGGTTTTTTCCCCTTTAAAATCTCATTACAAAACACTATTGTGGCAACCGTGACCCCACGTATATTGAAAATGAATTGGAGCTTCAAGTTTATTTTTTGAGAGCTAACTACAGTATCTCATGAGATACCGAATGAATAAAGGGTTCTGCAGTCAAGTCTAGGAAATACCACCCACTATATCCCTTTCTTAGAGGTTGGTAAAAACATTAAAGCATTAAAAAATCCTTCAAAGATCTGAAGTAAGTTTACCAACTTAGCCCTATATTTTCCAAAATATTCTATCACAGAACACTCTCTCTGCCAGCTTTTTGTTGTGAGCACAGCAGGCAGGCGTGCATTTGAGGATATGGGAAAAAATCCGATTCTTACCTCGATACAAGCAGAACCCTGTTTGGGGACTAGTTGACACCTCTGGGGGCAAGGGAAATGAGTGCAATTCCAAGGGGGCCTTCCCGGGAGGGAGCAAGGGAAATTAACAGAATTTTTTTTTTATTTCAGCATATTATGGGGGTACAAATTTTAAGGTTTCGAATAATGCCCTTGCCCCCCCCCCCAAATTAATGGAATTTTAAAGGGACTTATCAGACTGAATGACCATCTTTCTTTTTTTTCATATTCATTTTGCGTGGGATTTTGAAGAATCGTATGTGGCGGAAGACCCGTTCCAAGGTATCTGGACGCTTATGTGTAGGTGTGGATCCTAACCGGAACTGGGATGCCGGTTTTGGAGGTGAGGACAGGGACTTGCCCCTAGTTGTCCGACTAACTAGCTGGTTTGCATGGCTCTGTAGTGCGTCAGCCTGCTCAACCCCTTCCGGATTCAAGCCATTTAAAAACCTATTTGAAAAACACTTAACTAAATTCCCTTCACAGGGGCACAGTGCTGTCACAGAGCTCTGAGCAGCATTTAATATGTTCTGTCTCACATCTTGGTTTTCCCACAAGTTGGTTGGGCTTGCAGTGGCGTGAGGCCTCAGGAAGCCCTGAACCGACCGCTAGAGGGGGTTAGGATCTATTCCGAGGAGAAGCATTACATCATCTATGGATGCTTCGAGAAAGAAAACTAAAACGCAGTACAAATAGGATTAAGAAATTGATTTTCAAAACAGATTCAAAGGTAAAATATTAGCTTGCTGCTCTGGTTTTGTTGACTTGCAGCTGTTATGATTTGGAGTTAAGCGGCATGCTAGTTAGGAGCTCCTTTATGTTTTCAGCCACCAGTTAAAACCACTTATGTTTCACTAATCATAGAATGGAAATTTCTTTGATTTTTTTTTCCCCCTCAGTAGGCGACAATAAGAGTGAGGTTTGGAGCTGTGCCTTTTGCACGGCTGCGTTCCTAGCACCTAGCACAGAGACTGCAACATAAAAGGCAATCAGTAAATATTTGTAAAACAAATGAATTAATGAGAGTTATGGAACTGAGACAGGACACCCTAGGGAATTGTGACAGGCTGTGGATGAGTGGCAACATCATTCATTGCTTTTACAATTTCTTTTTTTTTTTTGCTTAGGGGAAAAAAAAGTCAAAGCACCAGATCTCAGATATTGAACAATGCCCTGCAATGCAATGTCATATTTTTTTCTTGAAATGTTATTTTTATTAAATAATTTTAAAATAAGGTGACATTTCTGACTGTATCGCTTAGATAGCTTGGGGAATTCTAGCCCTCCCTATACCCTCAGAGGTTCTCTAGCTTCAGAGGCCCGGGCCACGCCTGCCATGCACCCACTTCAGTGGTCTTGAGCCACGCTAGTTGCTGAGAGAATAGAGGCCAAAGGTGGCCTTCTCGTCAAACGTAGTTGTGATTTCTTCACTGTAGAAAGGGTGTCAGAGTTTCCTTGCATTTGTGGCTTTGTTATCTGGGAGTATAGATGCATAGAATCTTCTACTCTCGGACTCTAAGAATTGGACGAGATACCAGAATATGAACTTGCTAAACTCCCACCCAATGCAGGAATTCCATCTATAATAGTAAATCTAGGTTTTCTTCTAACAACTCCCACGGAGAGAAGATGATATAATTTGATGGCTCTTTCTGCCATTCTACATGGCAGAAAGAACCAATTTTTTAAAGAATAGATGTATCCAGAATCACTTTGGTTAGGCTTTCTATTTCCTTATGAAGAGACTTGATCTACCACAATGACAATCTTGCTCTGATTTCCAGAGGAGAAACAGTGATTCATGGGAGCCTCCGCCCCTACAGTGTCTTCTTAAATCTAATTGTCCTCACTGGGCTTCTTCTGCATCTCCTCAGGACCTGGAGCCAGTAACAACCCTTGCTCTGATTCTTACCACGGAAGCAGTGCCAACTCTGAGGTTGAAGTGAAATCCATAGTGGACTTCATCAAGAGCCATGGAAAAATCAAGGCCTTCATTACCCTCCATAGCTATTCCCAGCTGCTGATGTTCCCCTATGGGTATAAGTGTACCAAGTTAGCTAACTTTGATGAGCTGGTGAGTTTCTGAAGCTTAATTTCAGCTTGGCAACAAGCATCCATTGTGTAGACAAGAAGTTTCAGTCATAAAGTTAGGCACTGAGGTGGAGGTGTACTCGTGATAGGTAACAAAGATGAATGAGCTGGGCACAGCGGCGTGCTCCTATAGCTAATCGGGAGGCTGAGCCGGGAGGAGGGCTTGAGCCCAGGGGTTTGAGTCCAGCCTGGGCAACATAGTGAGATCCCATTTCTAAACAATTAAAAAGGGCCAGGCGCGTTGGCTCATGCCTGTAATCCTAGCACTCTGGGAGGCCGAGGTGGGCGGATTGCTCGAGGTCAGGAGTTCAAAACCAGCCTGAGCAAGAGCGAGACCCCGTCTCTACTATAAATAGAAAGAAATTAATTGACCAACTAATATATATAAAAAAAAAATTAGCCGGGCATGGTGGCACATGCCTGTAGTCCCAGCTACTTGGGGGGCTGAGGCAGGAGGATTGCTTGAGTCCAGGAGATTGAGGTTGCTGTGAGCTAGGCTGACGCCACGGCACTCACTCTAGCCTGGGCAACAAAGTGAGACTCTGTCTCAAAAAAATAAAATAAACAATAAAAAAAAACCCCAAAAAACCAAAGATGAATGAGACATAAGTTCAACCACTGAGAAGATTGTGATGCAGCCAAAAGTTTGAAAGGCTGGTTACTAACTTTTCTGAATTGAGTTTCTTTGGGAAGTAAATTCACAAAATTATTGTTACCTTAATTTAGACGAGCAAGAGATAGATTTGACCATAATTTCCAGGATGTGCTTTTCTTTGCTTAAGGGGAATAAAAACCCCTGGATTTGGATCTGAGCTCTTGGGTGGGTGGTCAAACACTCTGCGCTAATCAGTGCTGCTTCGCAAGAACTTGCCTCATTCTTTCCTGGGGTGTTTGGCTCTGTTAACTGCCACGATGACACACTGGTGTGTGATGTTGGGGGTGAAACACTCAATTCCCTAACTTTCCCTACTTTCTGTCATCTTTCCTGTTTCAGGAATAAGCAAACTGGTGGTAGCCTTTGGTCCGACAGTGACATCTCAGAAGGCTGTTCCTAATTGAGCAAGAGATACCCTCAGCTGAAAAGAATGTGCAGATATTTCTAATCTGGCTCTTAAGCTTGGTTTGAAACCCATATATTAGGGTTAAGCCCTACATTGTGACCTTTTATCAATGTACCTTCACATATATTATTATCAGCAGCCCCAGGCAGCAATGGTATAGATTATTCTAATTCAGGTGTATTTTTCATCTCATCAGTTGGATTTTAACTCTGTAAAACAGTTTTCAGGGTTTTGATGGTATTATTATTCAATTTCAAATCAAGGAAAAGGAATATCATGGTTGGAAAGAACCTAAAATATACTTTAAGAGACCTAGATGACCTTAAATTATCCAAACCTAGCTCTCGAATCTCTACCTGTAGTCATCTAGCCTATGATTTGATGGCTTCCTGCCTCCACGGAAGCCTGTCCGTGCTGGGGCAGGTTTGATTGTTAGAGCTTTTCTTTATAGAGCCAAACCTCCTCCCCATGGGTGTCACTTGGTCCTGGTTTAGCATCTGGCTCTATTGAGCAAGTTTCTTTCCCTTTGAAAAGCAAATCCATTAATTACTTGAAGACCACAACCTGCTTCTCCTAGGTCTTATTTCTCCCAAATAACCCCAGTTTTTTCAAGCGCTGAGATTATGGGATCAGTTTCCCTCCCCATTCTGGTAGCTGTTCACTGAGCATACTTTGGTTTGTCTGTGTTCTTCAAGGGTGGCTCCCAGAAGTGACTGTAAAACTTGTGTTGTGGGTTAACCAGCACAGAGCAGAGCGTGATCATAACCGCGCTCATCCAGACAGTGCACTTCTGCTAATGCAGTTGAAGGTCATGTTAGTTTTTTGGTAGTGGCACCTTGCCATTGATTTATGTTGGGCTCACTGACAACAGAAACCCCCAGGCTCTCCAAGGATTCTAGCGAGCCAGGTTCCCCCATCTGGTAATTGTACAGTTGTTTTCCTGGACCCAAGTTCAAGACCTCCGTTTATCCCTAACAAGGACAGTAAAGCCTCAATCAGTCAAAATTGGAACTGTCAAATAACAGAAAATATTTTTCTGAGCTCTACTTCTTGGAAAAAGAGACAATCATAGGGAAATAAGCCAATGTAGGGATTTAGCTAAAAAAAAAAAAAAAAATCAGCTTCCCGGTTATGTCCTGGCGTCAGTACATGATCTCTTTAGGCTCCTTACACCCACTCCATGTCTATCCTCACTCCTGAACAAGGAGAGCTGGTGGCAAAATCATGAACCTTGGAGTCCTGCAAACACCACAATGGTCAAATAAACACTGACGGACTTCACTTTGTGTTTTCAAAGCCAACAGAAGTGAACTTGTGCTTACTTCACAGTGAAAATGGTTAAAACAAAAACGGTATTGTGCTTCCAGCTCAATTAACCAGACAGTCTAGATAACCAGACTTTCCCATTCTACATTCTGCTGTTGGGCAACTGATCTCCCAAGAGACAAATGTTATCCATCCACCTTTCTTTGGTTCTCTCACTCCAGAATGAAGTGGCCCAAATGGCTGCCCAGTCTGTGCAAAGCTTGTATGGTACCAAGTACACAGTGGGACCAATCTGCTCAGTTATCTGTAAGTATCTAATGTGCTGGAAATTTTTACAAATGAGCCACTAAGTTGGCAGGCATCACGTGAGTTTGGACCAAAGCTTTTAAATACCTTGATGTGAAAGGGATAGACCTACATGCATGGAACCCAGCCTTACCCAGTCTCCCTCAGTAAGTCTCATCTCCTTCAAGAGACACTTGCTATGTGATATCCATACAAAGAACTTCCTAAATATGTGAGTTTTTTGCTCACTTCTGTGCTTGTCCAGATTCTTACAGCTTACTCTTGTTATGTATAATCTCTTTGCCTAAAAATGGACCTCTCTATTCAAGACCTTGTCCTAAGTTATGTTCTTTTATTCATCTTCCCTTCAACTAAGGTAAGGACAGAACATTTTCCATTGGATTTTTACCCCAAGTTTATTGGTGATCTTAACCAGAGCAGTTTCAGAAAAGTGGATGAGAAAGGAAGGAGAGAGGAATGGAAGGCTTTTTTTTTTTTTTTTGAGAGAAGAGATACATTTACTAACTGTGGGAAAAGAACCAATAAAGAGGGAGAGATGCAAGATACAGGAGAGAAGAAATGACCAGTGCCGGGCATGGTGCCAGAGTAGGGGAGAAGAGGGGAAAGAAAGGGACAAGCACGGGCAGACAGAGGTGGCCAGTCAGGCTGGGACACGAGGAGCGTGTCTTGGGATGTGCTGTGGGCATGGATATAGCTACAGCCATAGGAGGGGCGGTCGTGGGAATTTGCAGGAATGCACGCTTGTTAGTCATGGTCTTTTTACTGAGAGTCTTAATGGGAGTGATATTTTACTCGCCATATCCAGAATGCTTCATGGAAATGCAAATACTACTTATCTGATAATTATATTACATGTCCCAAAGTTTCTTTTTTCCCAGGTTATGTCTTTTTTTTTAATTTTTTTTTTTTTTGAGACAGAGTCTCACTTTATTGCCCAGGCTAGAGTGAGTGCCGTGGCGTCAGCCTAGCTCACAGCAACCTCAAACTCCTGGGCTCAAGCAATCCTGCTGCCTCAGCCTCCCAAGCAACTGGGACTACAGGCATGCGCCACCATGCCCGGCTAATTTTTTTCTATATAAATTAGTTGGCCAATTAATTTCTTTCTGTTTATAGTAGAGATGGGGTCTCGATCTTGCTCAGGCTGGTCTCGAACTCCTGAGCTCAAACGATCCGCCCACCTCGACCTCCCAGAGAGCTAGGATTACAGGCGTGAGCCACCGCGCCCGGCCTGTTTTTGT
>VSMD01001134.1:0-18962 GCA_008750895.1 Mirza zaza
GTGGCCAGAGAAGAGCAAGTGAGTGGTTGGCCAGATTATGCCAGGATTTTTAGATTATGGTGAGAGCTCTGAGTTTTATTCTTGTGATTGTGATGGGAAGCCACTGTGAGTTTTGTCATAAAAAGATTATATTATATAGGTTGGTATAAGCACCTTCCTAGGTAGATAATGGCCTAGAAGATAAAACTGCTGCAAACTCATCATTTAATACGGAGGCTCAATAGAATGGATTGTAGGTTATCTGATTTAGATTGCTTATAACAATATTTCCTTACATTTGTGCAGATAATCAGGAATTGATTATGTGTGCAGTCATCCTTCAGTGTCCATGGGAGATTGGTCCCAGGACCCTCTCCCCCACACCCTAATCCACAGACACTGAAGTTTGTTACATAAAATGTTGTAGTATTTGTGGAAACCTCTCATACACTTTAGATTGTCTCTAGGTTAATTATAATACCTAATACAATGTAAATGCCATGTAAATGCTTTGTTACACTGTATTTTTTAGGGAATAATGACAAGTGAAAAAGTCTATATATGTTCAGGACAGACACAATCATCCATATTTTTTTTTCAAATATTTTCTGTCTGTGGTTGGTTGAATCCACACATACGGAACCCATGGACATAGACAGTGGGCTGACTGTGTAACATTTCCGTTTCCATGTACAAATATTTATTAATCTTACATTAACATTTTATGTTACTGAATATAATATCTATTATTCTCTGATATTTACCGAGTCCATTGCTTTTGAATGGAAAAAAGATACACAGTAAGGTAGTGAGATCTATTTCTGTTTCATCCTTCACTGTGAACTATAGTTTTTTTTTAAATAGAGAAAGCTGCATTGTGTAAGTAATCCTACAAGTCTTACAGAAGGATATTAATAATTTAATGAACTTGTACTCAAGGGGGAAAAATGTTCTTGAAACATGTCAGGATGAATTTTCAAGGGAAAGACCTAATTAGCAGTGTCTGAAGCATATGTCATCACATTTAGAAAACAAGAACTAGTCCCTGTGGACAGAATGGGAAGTTGGATTTTGAAGCATTAACTACTCCAGTTAATATGTATGATTAATGAGCAATATGTCAGTTGGCTGGCCTAACTCAAGTGAAAGACCTTGCAGGAAAAAAACCCAAAAAGGATGCTTAAACTCATATATAAAAATATGCAAATATAATTTATCATCTCACTGATAGTATGATCAACCAATAATTTACTGTCCTAATGGGAAATAATGCCATAATTTGGACATCTTTAAGGTATAGGATCAAAGGAACACAGATGCTATTAAAGTAATAGATGACTAAGGGGTTCAATAAATTGGCAAATGAGAACTCTGAGAGGTTAATGAAAGAAAAAACACTCAATCATGGATCATGGCTGACAAAAACCAACAACAGAGAAAAAAAGTATAAATTTAAGTAAGGTTATCTTTATCTTTTTCCTACATATAATAAAGTATTTTTGCTTTCCCTTACCTTTGCCTTATATATAATAAAGTATTTTTTACCAGATGACTATTTAGAGAAAGTCAAATTGAAGATACATTGTTTAAATTAATTCAAAAGCAAAAACATGTGGAGGTGAAATCTATTTTATGTCAAGATCTCCAGAGGCAAACAGAGAAAAACAATCATTTATCTATGGTATTATAAACATAAAATTACATGGTAATATTCACACATTCATTTGGGGGTTTGAGCTTCTGAAGACAGAACTTTAATTTAAATCTTTCAGAATCATTAATAACTAAAACTAGAAGAGAGTTAGTGTTGGAAACAATTGAAGTCACAAATTCATTTACTACTTTAATAAGAAATCAACAGCCAATAAGGAATACAAATGAGTGGGAAAATAAACAGATAATTTTGTATCTATGATAAGCATTTGTCCATTTATTAAGTGCTTTTTATATGCTGCTTATTGAAAAGTAAAGAGAAAATTATACACAGATACTGCTTTGAGTGGCTTATAATCTGATATTAGAATATTTCTCTTCTTCCCTTTGTATTAATTTTGTTCCACACAAAAAAATTAAGGCTGTTTAAAGAGACTTACAGAAAGAGAATAGTAGTTTACCATTATTTTTAAGAGTTTGAAGTTGCATTAAGCTTGGACATGAGTGACTCTGGATGATTAGGCTAGCAATATTCCTATTCTGGCATACTTTAAACATATGACGAACTTCTTGCCTATGGTCATGTTTTATATTTTAGAAAGGTGCATATTAAGTTGAGGTTAACATAGATTCTAACTCATATATTTATGATAAAAATAATTGATCATTGCCCTAATAATAAAAAATAGAATGGAAAAAATGTGCATTGTATTGAAAAGCCAGAGACCTGGTCATAGTATGTACTCTTTTATTTAATAATTAAGCAGACCTGACCAAGTCACATAATCTCGCAGCCTCAGCTATTTCCACCTTAGAATAAAAAAAGGAATAAAGATAGTGAGCTGAAATATATGAACACTTGAGAGTTATCTACTTTAACAGAAATATCTAAGTTTAAAATATCTAAATCTCATAATGTTTCCCATAAATCCTTGAGGGCAGGTTTGGCAGATGCCATGGAAGGAGCTCTCCATAAATGTCTTCCATTCCTCTGTACAGAAGATTCCAATCTTTCCCAGAGGAGGTAAGCTCCACAGGGGCATAAAGAAGGTGGTTGAACACATTCAGATGTAGAGCTAGTGTATGGATTACATTCTTGGAAAATACTTAAGAAAAATATAACCCAAATGCTCAATTTGAAGTTTAGTATTATTGAGGCCAACCTACTGGCCTGACTAAAGGCTTACATAGAATGTGCTGTCTGACCCTAGTGTTAGGTCTGGTGCAGGGTAAACAGGTGGCAAGGAAGTGTCTAAGGGTAGAAAGTAGGAACTGAGTTGTAGCTAGGAACCAAATTGCAGCTAGAAACTGTTCCCTGATGGGAACATACATGGTAAGAATAGTCACTAGACAAATGATAAGCTTGCACTAATGAAGAAAACAGTGTGAGCTCATTTACTAGTATACTTTTAGATGAGTATAGACATAAAAACTGTAGGACTAATTATGTCTTGAAAGTTCTTTAGGATCTCATGATGTTTTACTGTTTTTTTTTTTTAATGTTGTAGTACAGAACACAAGATAAAATCTTTGTCAATAGTTTGAAATTATTTTGTTGAGATATTTAAAAATGCAGATATATAAAAACAGTAACATAACAAATGATTATTTTCTCACAGGACAGAATTAACAACTGGTGATATTTTGCAATATTTTCTTCAAGATTTTTTTTAAATTAAGAAATATTAAGATTAAATGGAAGTCCTTTTTGATCATCTCTAGTCTGGTTTCCCTCACCTCTTTATAGGTGTAACTACTCTTATGAGTTGATGTTATCCTCCTGATTCATGCATATATATATATATATATATATACAAAAACTTACATAAATATAAAAAATATTTTTCTTGCTTTCAATATTATTGTTTTTAAGATTCATCCTCAGTGTATGTGTGTGTGTGTGTGTCTCATTATTTTTAACTGCTATAAATGCTTAATTCTATTGTAGATAGATAACATTTCCAAATGAGAATATTTCCAAAGTAGAAAAATATAGAAGTACAAAAAGTACAAGGTCATTTATTATATTAATACTATAGGACAATACCTCAATTATTTTTTGAAATTGTCCATATTGGGGTCTACTGTTGCTCAAGTCTTTTACCCAAGGAAAGAACTAAGAATCCAGGAATTTAGCATTATTTTATTTTTCTCTGATAGAAAAACCTTACCATATAAAATGTGAATTCAATTGTTAACATATGGTAAATGTTGCAATGGAATAACTCACTTTCAATATTTTAATTTAACCAGCTGAATTTTAAAGTACAAAATTGGGTATCATATGGGGCTTTTCTCTAATAGCACAATAGTGATAAATATTTTTAAACAGAATTTAAAATGCAGACTGAGCAAGCTGAAATTAAATCTGGGTCTATGAATCCAAAATATCAGTTTCTTAGAGCTTTGAAATAGGGTATAGGTTTTCAACAGGCTAGATATATGGTGACCTTAAAAAAGCCTTCTGACATATTTCATAACATCAAGGAATGAAAGGAAAAAGGAAAGAATCCTTATGAAGCATGTGCAGTCCATAAAACATTTCAAAAAGTACCATGTCAATCTAGGTTATAAATAGTTTAGTCCTGATGTGCTGCTGGCTTCACAAGTGTCTATGTGATGACAGAGAGAAGAAATTCTCAAAACTGTTCTAGAATACATTAGAAGCACACATACTGTTTTGAAAATCAATTATACTGAAAGTTTATTTAGCTAACATTTTATTCAATGGAAAAGTCCACCAAATGGCACTTCCAAGCTTCCATAGGTTAGTGTTAACTGACTTTAATCACCGCAGAGACTGAGCCACCAGTTAGCAGATATGATGCTTTTGTGCTAATTAGGAAAAAGCACTTTTCCTCATTGGCTGCAGCCCTACACTGGTGGCTGTAGCCCCACGCTGAGTCACACAGTTGGTTAGTGGGCCACAGGCTAGATTTCATGCCCCAAACACCCACTGGTTGGTCACTCTTCTTCAGAGTACAACCTGGGCAACTCTGGTAGGCAACAAATCTAGAAAAGTCTTGAGATTCTTAAAAAAAAAATGTATCTTTTCCATGGTTCTAGTGCTAGAGGATTTTACTGTGCTCAAAAACTTAGAAATTAATATGTAAGTATGATATAATGATTAACGGTCATTGAACATCCACTATGTGATAGGCCCTGTACTGGCTACTTTACATACATATTTTT
Organism: Mirza zaza; assembly: GCA_008750895.1. Taxonomy (NCBI): domain Eukaryota; kingdom Metazoa; phylum Chordata; class Mammalia; order Primates; family Cheirogaleidae; genus Mirza; species Mirza zaza. The sequence goes on from VSMD01001134.1 coordinate 4,825, forward strand.
TTATACTCCTCACTTTGAGCTAGGTATCATTAGTAGTATTTTGGTTGTATAACTGAGGAACTGAGGCTCAGAGAGGCTGAGTAGTGCTCCTCAAGTCATAGAGCCAGGGTTCACCCAGAAGTTTGCATGACTGCAGAATCCATGCCCTTTGGGGTTTTGCACTGGTGAAGTTATACAGAAGGTTGCATTTTATTAATACCTAATTCATGCTCTTTATGAACCAAAATTAAAGTCAAAATGTACCTTCAAAAAAAAAATTCAAGGAACCAGATATCCAGTATCCATATGAGGCACAAACTGATCAAATAATGAATAGTCCTCCTTCTACTGGCAAGCTTTGTGGGTTGCCCTGGCTTCACCAAGGCCACTCTACAGCAGAGGGAGCATCTCCATGTACCAACTAGCATTCATGTGTGCAAGCTGTAGGGCAGGGAAGAGAAGAAAAGTTAAGGGGTCCAGTAGGGGAGTGAACCGAGGCAGCCTCCTACAGAGAGAGGGCTGGGCAGAGGCAAACAGAGAAACTTCTGTGCCAGTACTAGGAGTGGCCTCTGATGACACCCATTTCCTCTACATTGGTTAAACTGTTTTGCATCTTCTATTGTATTCTGTCCATTTCTTTAAAAGAAAATCTACTTGCGACCAGCTAAATTGATTTCTGATCTGCTAATGGTCACACAGTTTGGAAAACATGGTATGGAGGGAGCAGAATTTGTCAACAGACTTGGGTTAGAACGTGACTCCACCAATTTCTTGCTCAGTGACTCTGAACAAGTCACTTTTACTTCTTTAAGTTCCAGTGTCCTCATCTGAAAAGTGGAGGTAACAATCCTTAACATGAAAGGATTTTGTGAGTGAGCAGGATACTAAAGAACCAAGATACATGTTATTTTTATTGTTATAATATTGCATATGTTATTGTTATAATATAGCACCCACTACAGATGAAGTGGTCCAAAAGTTTGCAATTTTGTGGCCAAGTCAGCTTTAGTCATGCCAAAATTACATAAGTTCATCTTACCTAAAAAAAAGACAGTCAGCGTAAGTCTATGCTTGACCCTAAAGTTAGTTATTTTCACAAAACCCTTACTGGGATATCTTAAATTGTATCTACTTGTTGGCCAGTCTGTAGAGCTAAACCCATCAAATAACTGCCCTTTTTGCTGAGCTCTAGGGTGTTTTATCTGTGAGTGGTCATACAATAAGTCATTTGTTTAAATCTTTTGTGTAAAATGGATCTTGAGGTCTTAAAAAGTTAAGTTGGACTATTCTTCACACTTACCCATTAACTTTCATTTTATCTTCTTCCCAGAGAAAATAATTGAAAGAATGAGGGAAGAAACTGCTCTTTCCTCTTAAAATACTTTTTTAGAAATTCCATTTACAAAATCACTTTTAGCCCTACTGGTTGTCTTGCCCTTCATGTAGAATCCAGGAGAATTATTCTAGATAGCCAGGAATAAAGCAGAACAGATAGTGAAATATGTTGTCCTAACTCTATAGAATATGGCTGTCTGTGTTCTAGGTTCTGGTAGCATATACTACATAGCTGAGAATTCATTGTGTATTTTACTGGTTAATTCTTAGAATTGATCTAGCTAAGTGCATGTTTCTCTTAATTATTACAAGTTTAAACTATTTCAAGAAGCTTAACTAATAATACTTCAATAAAAGGAATTCCTTCTGCTGGTGATAAAAATCTTTGTTGTTAACAGTTTTAACCCATAATCAATGCAACTCACTAACTTAGTGCTTCTCTAACTCTATGGTGAAGGACTAGTTTTTAAAACATCCAATCTGTTGTGGACCAGTATTTTTATAAAATATAACAAAACTAAATGGCTGGAAAAAAATGAAATAGAAAGATACAAAGTATAAGTCTCAGTGTATATAATTGGATTCAACAAACATAAAATTATACTTTAAAATTAATTTAAAATATTAATATAAGAGAGGGGGAAAGGGAAAATTGCAAAAATTGTATACATTGTTAAAAGTGTGCATATAAGCTAGTAAAGATTCCCTTTTACACTTGCAACTTTTTGTCATTTTGCAATTATAATGAAACAAAAAGTTATCAGTGGAATAGTGATTTCACATGTTAAGTGCCTATATGCACTCTTAGAAAAAATGAACATTATTATATCAGTATGTAAAGTTTTTAATGTAAAAGATGAGCTTGCTTGTTTCTTGTTAAATTTATCTATTTTAGGTAGGTTGAATTGACAACATTTATTTTAGGGGATAACTTTTATCTAAAGGGCATTTAATATAGAAATAAGTTTAACAGAGGTATATTGAAAGGAATGGAAGAAGAGATTTCAAAGTAGTTTTGGAAGTTCAGAAGAATGTTCTTTATAACTTTTTTTTTTTTTTTGAGACAGGGGTTTCCTCTGTCACCTTGGCTAGAGTGCAGTGGTGTCATTATAGCTCACTACAGCCTTCAAATCCTGGGTTCAAGTGATCCTCCTGCCTCAGCCTCCCAAGTAGGTGAGACTATAGGTGTGTGCCACCATGCTCAGCTAATTTTTTTTTTTTTAATTTTTTTGTAGAGACAGGGTCTTACCAAGTTGCACAAGCTGGTCTCAAATTTCTGGGCTCAAGTGATCCTCCCACCTCAGCCTCCCAAAGTGCTAGGATTACAGGCATGAGCTACCACATCCAGCCTCTTTATAACTTCTATTTAAAAAATGGGCCAAATGTTACTGTATTTTGAAAATTCATCTTCAGTTGTTCCAGCAATTCAGCCTATAAATTACTTGTTAAAGTTAAATTATCTCCCAATGGAATAAATGAATTTGGCGTCCTAGAATTTCTATACATGGATCTTCTTTTGGAGAAAAGTAAAATTCAAAAGATTCTATCAAATTTTTAAAATATTTGGTGACAACTTTTCACTAATGTAGAATATCAAGATCATCACTTATTTCTTTTTTTGTAAAATTTTTGTAAAACTAAGGGAATACATTGTAACAATCTCTAGAAACTTCTGTTTTTGCTTTTTGATTTTTTTCTGCCATTAAAAAACACATTACATTCTTTTGTGCATGGAAATATTGATATCATTAGAAATACTGAAGATATCAGACAAGCAAGGAAGTCTGAAAAATTGTTCAAATTTAATTTTTTAAATGGTAAGAAACAATGGTTTCCTAACTTGTAGAAACAATGAGTTCATTCCGTAATGCTAATATTCTTGACAACATTTTTCTCCCCAATAACCATGATACTTCAGCATACAATAGTAGTTGCTGTGGCCATTTCCCATATTATCTCAAAAATAAAAAGACCTCAAATTTAATGTACCAATATTTACAAAGTCATAAATTTTGCCATGTCATTTAGCTTATTATTTAGTTCAGCTGACATTTCTTTGTTATCAAGACTTTCTTGATGAAGGAAGCAGTGTATTGATTTACAATTTGGTGCAGTCTCCTCAATTTGGGTCATGTTTCCCTATCATTGTGGCAGAACCATCAGTATATACTTCTACACAAAAATTGAACTCCAAACCATATTTGTTGACAATATAATACTTTATAGTTTTCTACAGTTTGAAGTTGATTAAGTAAAATAATTCTAAGGCATAGAATATTTTCAAAGACTCTTCTAATTTGATTTTTCAAAGGAAGTCTACAAGACTTTAAAATTTGAACATGTATGGCCATGAGATCTGAGAAAGTTTCATAGGTTTGTCCATCTTTCTGATTGTGTTAATGCCAGCAAATATGCCTGGTTGTTGGAAATGGTGTGGCAGAAAAAGAAAGCAAATAAATTGTTTGTTTTTAAGAAGGCCCATTATAGGTGATTAGATCTAAAATTGAATAGCAAGATATAAAACAAGAGTATAGAGGTGGAGCATGAGGAAGATAATTAGGAATGTTATAAGTCTTAAGAATAAAAGATTAAAAATTAAAGCTCCATTCTACTAACTGCTGTGGAGAACTCAGCAATTTCATTTTTTTTTGCTTTGGTTTTAGTTATGCTCAAAATTATCTAATAAAAGTATATTAGACAAACTCAAGTCATGCAATCTTGACAAAATAAAATAGAGAAGAACAGTGCACCATTTTTAATATTAAATTAGAAGCATAACTTCTTTTGAATTAGTAATTTGTATGCTATCCACATTTTACTTTGAGAAGGTTTTTATTTCTATAGCAACAACTGCAAAGAAATACACCACATTCACTTTCATCAGCTCCCAAGGAAAAATTCTGTTCAGCCCATAAGAAGTTAGCAGTATGGTATACCAAAATGTATAACTATAACCACAAGGATGTATTGATAAAAAGACATGGCCAGGACTCCTTTTATGATAAGTCAGTCCTCTAACATTTCCTAGCTTGGGAATGATAACTTAATTAGTATGCTCCAGAAATTTTATACCATTTGAGAAAAAAATACATGACAGTTTACAGAATATGTACAGAGATATAAAATGTGAAAATTGCCAAAAGCAATAACGATAAGAACAATTTAATTTTGACAATATTTTACTGTGACATCATTTATATTATACCAATAAAACAAAGTTTTTCAAGAAGTTGGAATTCTATTCTAACAAAATGGATTTGTAAAACAAAATAAGTGATTCAGACAATGGTTGATAACAGAAATGCCCTTCTAAGACACCACTGGTAATTTACAAAGGAAAGGAGGCATAGATAGGAGGGATAAAACAAAATGTCTACATTTTCCCCAGTAGCCTGAAGAATCTAGCAAAACCTTGAAATTGCAATGATAGACCTTTCCTTCTCCCAATGCTCCACTCCCCTCATCTTCTTTTAGCTTGACTTCCTCTGCTTCTACTTCTATGTATTTCTGCTTTTACCTGAGTTGGGCTTCCTATTTCTGAAGGAAGAAAGTAGTAGGTATATATTTGATTTGCCTGCAAACAATCTTGAAAACAATGCCTCTTATAAGTAGCACAAGTTTTATTAAATCATATCTACACTCAAAAATTCTTCTGTATGAGATGAATATGCATATGCAATATGAATATGCAATAAGCTTTTATTTCTACTTTCCTCCAAAGTGAGTGCCCAGGCCCCTCCTTCCCTTCTCCTGTGTCCTCAAGGCAGAAGGGTTAACCTGTGCTTACACTGTGGCTTCTCTTTCAACCTCCGCTGGTATGTATAGATTACATATTATTGTTTTCTGTTGCTTGCACCTCCAATTTCTCCTGGTTATAGACTTCCTAGTTTCAGTTTGTAAATACAGTCAAACAAAAAAGAAAAAGGAAAGAGAAAAAAAGAAAAATCAACACTTTTCTATGACCCCTTGAAATGTGGTCTTATGCCATCTTTCTTTACACCTCAGTGTCTGAAAATAATGGTTCATAACTCCTGACTTTCTCAATACCTATTACCCTCTCAAGATCTGTGGAACATCATGTCTGCTCTGCACAGTATAGTCACTTTTAGAAACCAGTCTCATTTAAGATCACCAGTGGCTTTTTCCCAGACCACATCCTCCCTGACATCTCTGAAGAAATTCCAATCAGTTGGAGGTCTCCTCCGTTTCAAAACTTTCCTCTTACGCCCCTACTTCTCTATACTTTTAACTTTCTAAGTTACCTCCACACCTACTCACATATAGGTTTAAGCAAATATCAAGGTTCTTCACTCAGTTCTTTTCTTCCTAGAGTCTCTCCCTTGGCCATCCCATTCACTCTGATGGCTTTGCTTATCACCCATAAACTAATGATTTCCTAAAAGTAAGCTCTGTCCTTTTGCTTATGGTCTCAACACAGGTTTTAAGGAATTGGTGCATTTCCAATTGTAAGTCCCTTTGGAAGTTCTAATGCTGTAGGCTTTCAAACTGACTCATCCCCTTCAAGAGAATGCTTTCCCCTAGTGTTTTCTACTTTCGTTACAGGCACTATCACCATTTCGGATTGTTATGTCACTACTCACTTTTGATATTTACGTCCATGCCTGTCTTTCTACTCATTCACTCTCCTGATGTCTGTCACATGTGGCCATTTCTCTTATTTTTATAGGCATATCCTTGATTACTTATTGAATAGACTAAAATAATATTTATATCATCTGCTCCAATATAAAAGATACTCTCTCTCTCCTTGTGAGGTTAATATCATCAAAGTTGTGTTATGCTTTTTATTATGTCTTCTCTTCTGCTTAAAAGTCATCAAAGACTCTGCATTGGTAATGTTAAGAATTGTGTTTTATTCTATAAAAAAAAGATATCTGCACTCCAATGTTTATAGCAGGACAATTCACAATTGCAAAGATGTGTAAACAACACAAATGTCCATCAATACATGGGTGGATTAATTAAATGTGGCATACACACACACACACACATATATATATATATATATATACACACACACACACACACACACACACCATGGAGTACTACTCAGCCATAAAAAATGGTGAGCTAGTATCTCTTATATTAACTTGGATGGAACTGGAGCCCATTTTTCTAAGTGAAGTACCACGAGAATGCGAAAACAGGCACCATGTGTATTCACCATTAAATTTGTACTAATCCATCAACACTTATGTGCACATATGGAAGTATCATTCACTGGGGATAGGGCAGGTGAGGGAGGAAGGGATGGATAAATTCACACCTAATGGGTGTGGTGCATGCTGTCTGGGGAATGGGCATGTTTGTAGCTTTGACTCAGGCAGTATGAAGGCAATTTATGTGACCAAAGCATTTGTACCCCCCCTATGTTCTAAAATAAAAAAATAAAACAAAAAATAAAATATAAAAAGAATTATGTGTCTTATTCCACCTCTGTACAGATGCAGTTGGTGACAGGCTTGGTTGATGCCCAGTTGCTGTGGTGTTGGCTGCTACTGGTTTCCATCTGCATCCTTCAGAGAGGATACCTTAGTCTGCAGGAGCTTCCTTACCTGGAGATAGCTGGGAAGTTACTGTCCATCTCCTCACCCCATTGGGGCAAGTATAGCGGGTGTCAAGGTAGGAGACATTCTGTGGTGTTCCACAGTGCCCTGTGGGATCAGACTGAGACTAGATTTCTCCTGAAACCACATTTTTGCCTGCATTCTTCTCTTCCTTTTTCTGCGTCCCCCACTTTTTTATGGGTTCCTTCTGTAAATCCCTTGCATAAGAATTCCACCTTAGGTTCTGCTTTTAGGGAAACCTGGTCCAAGCCAACTTCCATGGTGCCTCCTGCAAAGCAAGCACTCAAATGTTTCTTGAGCAAATAAATAGGTCCTCAGATCTCTTAAAGAGGAGGTTTTGTTCAAATGTAGTTTCCTCACTAAATATAGGTGTTTTCATCTCACTCTCTATTAATCAGCTCCTGTTTTTTCCTTTCTGTGTATAGATTTTTTTTTCCTTTATGTGTATAGATTTTTATGTGATTGGATTTAGAAGACCTTAAAATACTTTTGAAGATAAACAAGCTATAAACATGATTGAATAAATGCACAAAGCTATGGGATATGTTTCTGCGAAAGATTTGGAACACTGTATAAAACACAGGGGCAATGGAGAGTGTGAAGCAACAGCCTCCACTCTGGCAGAAAGAAAAGTGGAGATTTTTTTTTCAATGGTATCTTGCTCATCCTACATTTTCTAGGGTTGATTTTCTCGAGGTGGCATTATTATTGAATAAAAATATATTATTATTACTGAATACATACAAATCATTTGTGTTTATATTAGATATTATGTGCATTCAAGGTATTAAATATACTGTTAAATACTTTGTAGATACTCTTTTTCATGGTTGCATAGACACATTGTTAACTTCTCTTACTTAAACAGTATAAATAACAATCCTTTCTAATGTTCAAAGGGCACTTGTCTAGTGATTTTAGAACCAAAAATGAAATAACATAATAGTCACAGCATATGTTGTATACTGTGGTGAATCTAAAAAGCACAATGGTTAACACACATATGGACACACATATGTGCACATATATATATGTTGAACATATTAAAAAATGTCAAATGGATAACAAATATATCTATAACTATTCATGAAAAAAGACCAAAAAAACACATAATAGAAAAAAAGACCAAGTTTACTGGTTTTTAAGGAAAAGAAATAAAAGTAGTTTCTAAGCTATTTCTGCAGAAGTCAAGAACTATTCTATATACTATAATGCCAAGAAATTTAGAAATAAAAGCACTGAATAATCTACTTACATCATATAAAAGAGAAATTTCCACCTTCTCTTAGAATTGTAGCATCATACTTATTTTGTAATAGCTACTCTTCCTTGGTAACTGAAATATAATACATTGAAAACACTGAAGTGCTATGAAATTAAACTTGCTTTGAGAATTCTCGGCTATTACCTAAGGCAACTCAAAATACTATGGAGTTATATAAAGTCGAGGTCTTGATAATTTATTAGAAACATAATTTGCTGGCTTTCAAAGTCATTAGGCCATAAAAGTGGTTCATGCTCCAAATGTTTTGCATTTCGGGAAACTTATATGTCTATATTTCCAAACTGATTACTAACTTGTGATTAATTCTTGGTTTTGGCAGCCACCCACACATATATTCGCTCTGTCCCAAATGGATAAATAACTTTCTACTTGACGTTTCCAATGGTAAATGTACCAAATAGCCACTAAGGTGTTCAGTGTGACGTTCTGAATAAAGACACTGATGCAGGAGTATTAGCATATCACCACTCTGGCAGAATGTGCCTTCTCCATTTCCATCCTCTGTAAGTGTTTCTTTTTTTTTTTTTTTTTTGAGACAGAGTCTCACTTTATTGCCCAGGCTAGAGTGAGTGCCATGGCGTCAGCCTAGCTCACAGCAACCTCAAACTCCTGGGCTCAAGCAATCCTGCTGCCTCAGCCTCCCAAGCAACTGGGACTACAGGCAGGCGCCACCATGCCCGGCTAATTTTTTTTTCTATATATATTAGTTGGCCAATTAATTTCTTTCCGTTTATAGTAGAGATGGGGTCTCGCTCTTGCTCAGGCTGGTCTCGAACTCCTGAGCTCAAATGATCCGCCCACCTCGGCCTCCCAGAGAGCTAGGATTACAGGCGTGAGCCACTGCGCCCGGCCACTGTAAGTGTTTCTGTGGTTAAATAGGCAATATGTATAAGATGCCTTCATAGAACACCTGTCACCAGAGTACATTCAAAGTGCTTCTGGCTTACTCCCATAATATTCCTGAGGGCTAAATTGTGATAAAACAGATAAATTCAGATTAGAGTCTTGAGTGATTTGCCTGACGTCACAAATTAATCCAAATGCACAGCTGAAAAAAAGAGCAGTTGTGACTCCCACTCCTGTTCCCCACCGACCAGGCCCTGCTGGCTCTCAACTGTTAGTGCAGGATAAGCAGGGAATGGGGACAGGAGGTGCGCTCCTTGCAATGTGTGTGGAGACCATGAAATGGTCAACTGTACACATCTACATTTGTCCCTTATGATATGTGGCCTAATTAGAAAAATAAAGTGGTTTTCCAAGTTAGTGTTTGGTTAAACGTTCAACATGCTCTATTTTAAAGACATGCAAATGTGGGTTTTGGTGTAGGGCCAACACATAGACAGTAAATGGTTCTTATTATACAGAATAAAGAGATTAAATAGCCTTGCAGCGTTGGAGAATTGCCAATTTTTTTCTGGGCTCCAGTTTCCTTATTTGGTGGACTAGAACTGTTGTATCAACAACAGTTCCCCTTTAGCTATAAAATGTGACAATTTGATGTTCCCGAAATGGATCCACTTCTCCCCTGCAGCACCCCCACCCTTCTGCCTGTCTCTCTGAAGCTCCCAGACACTCTGGGCCTCAGGCACTGGGCATCTCCAGTCTGAAGGAGTCCCTGTGAGACCATGTGCCTTTTCCATGCAGAGAACAACTCTTGAGTCTATTCACATAAATAAATAAGCCATTCAGAGTCAGCATCCTATTTGAAACATATGAATCATTTCCTCTTTACTAATCCAAATAACAGAGATAACTTATAAAGCTATTTTGTTGTAATACAAATAGTGTCATTTGACTCTTCATTTAAATAAATGTAAAAACTTCAGCTCATTGTGGCTTTTCTATATAAGTACTATTGGAATAAAATCATTAGTTACAATCTTTTTTTTTTTCCTCATTCAAGTGCACTGCAGAGACTGCCAGTTAGAGTGAAATTTACAACAATGAACCACAGGTACACTATCATTAACTAGCTGTGATAGTTAACTTTATATAAGGATGACCGGTGCTCACAAAGTCTGCTACATCTTGTACTATGTCTCTTTGTCACCTGATTTAAATTAGACTGAGCTAGAAGTTGTTTCCCAATATCTTGTTCCTTGTTTTATCTTTCCTCCGGTCACAGAGTATGTGCAAAAGTAAAGGATTCTTATTCTTGCTACACAACTACATCCTTAAGAACATGTGTCCAACATTAACAAATATTAGTCTTTTCTCCTTTTCCTGTGTTATTATCATTGCTTCAGCAACTCTATTTGATCTAACTTTGGGAGATGCCAAGCATCCAAAATCTGCTATAGAGCTCTGCAAATAGAAATGCAGGGATAAATGAGGATTTGGTCATGTTTATCCACTGAGTCTTATATTTGGTTTTGTAAGTTGAAGCAAGGCATTCTGGAAAGTTGTGCAGCTCTTCCTTGGAACCTGAACCGTTATCCATCTAGAAATGTCAGATAGGATTAAGAATGCTATCTTTTGTAAACTCTCAAGATAATGCTCATGGAGACATCCTGAAGAAATTTCATAGGAAGTAAATAAAAAAAGATGTCATCTGTATCCTAGGAAGTTTATAACATGCACAAGCATGAAGCACTAGTTGTAGAATCCAGAACATTTAAGATGTCACTTATAACATGTATATTTACATATATATATATATATATATATATATATGGATCCAAGCAAGAAGGATGCTTTTACTTTTATATTTTTGTTCTACCTCGGACCACAGTGAAAACTATAATTAAAAAATTTTTTTCGACTTTTTCTTGTTAGTAATACAAATTCTTGGTAGCAGGACACCAGTCACAGTTTTGGGGAGTGAGCAGAATAATGGATTCACTCACTGTGCATTTTAAAGGTCAATGTCAGTTTTGACATCTATAGACAAGAAGAAAATCTTATATCTCCTTCTTATTTTAATGTGAGACTAATCAAATTATTTCCTAAAAATTCGTGATTTTTCATTATTTTCTTTATAAGATGCCTCAAAAATTCAAGTCTGTGCAACTGCAGACAACTGCTAGTGGTTTCTACCAGGCCCTGAACTTGTCTCATTGGAATTACGAGATCATTTTACGGCTGTGAAGTCAGTACTTTGGAAAAAGCTATCCTAAAGTAAGAAGAAAAGAAGAAACATTGCTTTTTTGTTTTTTAATTTTTCACTTATTTTTTAACTATATTGTGAGGCAGGATTGCATTACTGGCTTGCTGTGTTCTATAAAGTTTTCACAGAGCACAGCTAGGCTACAGGGGCATAATTTCACTTGAACAATATCCCAACCTCCATAAAAACAAATCAGCTTATGGAAAATTTTACTTTGAAAAGTCCTTTAGTATGTGTTGGTTTCATAGAAGCAATGATTTTGATGTCCTTTTTCCTAATGGGATTGATAAAACTCAGTAGTTAGCAGAACATAATTTATGTTACTTGTGTTATCTTAGGTAAAGCACATAAACCAGTTCAAAAACAAACAAATCAAAAGAAAGATAAAGTGATTTTCCATGAAAGTAAATTATGGAAAAGTAAATCCTGGTAAATTTATGACCAGCACAATTGCTTCATAAACAAATCTGGAGGCTTTAGTTACTCCACAATGATGACACCAATCTTCATCTCTGTTTCTTTAGGAAAAAGGAATTAGCTATTCCACCTCTGCAGACTTTTTACAGTGTACTTAATCATATTATCAACCTGGATAAACACTGAAGCTTCTGGGGCACTCGAACATGAGCATGAACATCCAGATAAAGTAATAATGCAGGTAAAAGATAAATAAAATGAATTCAGTGGAGTAGTAGTGAAAACAGCTTTTTTTTTTGCCTTAAATAATTGTTTTCTTGATCAATTAGACATTTTCTTTAATCAAGCCCTGATATTGCAAAGTTGTATACTTGTCTTCCCTTCAGACTACTAGGTTGGGGATGAGAATAGTGACAATTGCTAACACCTACCTGGCACACTCCTCATCACAGCCTTGTGGGGTAGGCATTGTTATACTCTCCATTTTCTAAAGGAGGAAACTGCGGTGCAAGGAGGCTGAGGAACTTGCTCAACGTCACACAGCCAATAAGTGGTAAAAATGGGATTTAAATTCAGATAGTTCTGGCCCCAGAGCTTGTGCTACAACCTCCATGTAGACCCCAAGTTGCTCGTACCGCAAGAAGCAAGCGAACATGCTGTCTGCCCTGCCCTCCCATACTTTTACAGCCTCCCCTCTCGTTGAGGAAATATGAACCAGTTCTTTTGCCATCACGTCTGGGCTGGTGCAGAGGGATACATCCTGACAGAGGTGGGGACTAAGTAGGTTCATGTTCTCAGTGCTGTTCAGAATGCTAGGAATCCTGACCCCAGAGACAGCTTCAAAGCCAGCGTGAAGCAAGCAATTCAGAAAGTAAAATCTGCACAAAAATGTTGGAAGGAGGCAATCAAGGGGATGATTGCCTGGAGTGGGGGAAAATGGACAGGTACAGGCAGAGAGGGTAAAACTGAGAGCAAGATAGAACAGGAAAGAGGAGTAAATTGTAGGGAATTTAAAACAGAACATTTCCATTCACGATCAAAATTAGGATCCAGCAACACAATGTAAGAGTGAAGTATCATCTTGGTCCAAACTTCTGTTATAGCTGATACACCAATAAATGTTTTTTTTTTTTTTTTTAAGAGACCTACAGTGATTTCTTTTGAAAAGACTAGGTTAGTTTCATACTAATCTTGACCTGCATTTAATGTGGCTACAGAAAAAAATCCAAGGTTACATTAAAATAATTATCATTTTCCTCATATTTTGGGAGATTCTATCAGGGATATTAAGAAATTCTATAAGGAATCTACATCTTAGAGAAAATTTTCAAAATTTTCAAAATTTCATAATGTTCTTTTGCCATGTTTCATGTTTATATCGATGAACATGCTCAGCGACTTGAAATGTTCCACTTTTCACTGAGATACTCCTCTGGGCTTCCACCCAGTTCCTGTCTGTATCCCTCCACCCAATTTCCCATTGCTTGCCTCTCCTCCTTCACAATTCACCCCCTAATTTCTTTCTTTTTATTTCAGCATAATATGGGGGTACAAATGTTAAGGTTACATACATTGCTCTTGCCTTCCCTCCCCCCTTGAGTCAGAGCTTCAAGAGTATCCATCCCCGACAATGCACATTGCACTTAAATGTATATATACACCTCTCCCCTTCCCACCTGCCCGACACCAGATAAATGTTTTTTTTTTTTAACATTTTGGTTAGATTTTATAACTTTGCCTTTACCTAGCAGTGTGGAGGGGAAGCACACATCCCTAATTTCTTTACACCTCTTCCTGTGATTTTTGTTTCCACTGCCCTCTCCATTCATTACTCAACTAAACCTTTTCTTTTAAGTGGCTTTAATTCTAGCCACTTCTTCTCTTCTCCAATAATCTTTTCACTGAGTTTGTTCCAAATTTTAATCCTGCTGAACCCTCCATGGATCTTGAACCTCTCTTCAATTGGCTTCTTGGGCCTGCAGTGCCCTGGTTCCCCTTCCTGCCGCTTTCTGCCTCATCATGGGTTGAACACTCCCTTGGCCTTCAGGTAGTGACCTCCCATACTGTTCTCCCTCACTTCTCCCTGATACATTCTCATCTGTAGCTTAGGGGCAACACCGAACTTTTATTGAATTCTAGAAATGGTGTTAATCCATAAAGGACGTGAGACTAAAAAATGTGCCAGCCAAATGTTTTACTTGCAGGGCTCCAAAAAGATAATAATGTGAAAAAAAATTAATGGCATATAAAAGATACAAAGAAGAAAATCAGGAAGTTCAGCAACAAACAAATGAAATAAAAAAACCAAAAGCTCACAAATCTCAGATATGTATTGTTACAGAACATTGTTAAAGTTAAGAACAACTTTTAAGTACAAGAAGCACATAACTTCTACACTTTATTAAATGAATATTTTATAAGATTAAAA